>CM077200.1:20740375-20747875 GCA_039654625.1 Rhinogobio ventralis | reverse complement strand
TACTTTCTCATTGACTTCACTTCTGAATTCCATTACTAGCCAAAAGTTCCAAAAAAATTTTTTTTTCCCTTCATGTTATGGCTGTACAGAGGTCCATATATGACCTACTGAACCTATTTTTGGCCCAAGAGTCCTTAAACACTAAATTACTATACATACTCATTGACCACTTCTGATTTCCATTACTAGCCAAATGTTCTAAAAAAGAATTTTTCTTTTTTCTTTTTTTTTCTTTTATATGTTATGGCTGTACAGAAGTCCATATATGACCTATACTGAACCTATTTTTGGCCCAAGATACCTTAAACACCAAATTACTATACATACTCATTGACCACTTCTGAATTCCATTACTAGCCAAAAGTTCCAAAAAAGTTTTTTTTCCTTCATGTTATGGCTTTACAGAAGTCCATATTTCACCTACTGAACATAGTTTTTGCCCAAGAGTCCTTAAACACTAACTTACTATACATACTCATTGAATTCACTTCTGATTCTCATTACTAGTCAAAAGTTCCACAAAAGTTTTATTTATTTTTTCATTTTTTTTAATTGTATGTTATTTTTGGCCCAAGAGTCCTTAAATACTAAATTACTATACATACTCATTGACTTCCTTTCTGATTCCCATTACTAGCCAAACGTTCCATAAAAGGCTTTTTAAAGTTTTTTTTTAATAAAAAAGTTTGTACGTTATGGCTTTACAGATGTCCAAATTTGACCTACTGAATCTATTTTTGGCCCAAGAGTCCTTAAACACTAACTTACTATACTTACTTATTGACTAAATCGTCAACAAAAGGTTTTTTTTATATGCTTGCAATGCAAATGCACTTATATCTTCAATGCACAACGAGTTTTGTATGCATTGCAATGCAAAAGCACTAATCTCTTTAATGCACTAAGATTTATTATATGCACTGTAATGTAAAAGCACTAATATATTAAATGCACAACGAGTTATTGTATGCAATGCAATGCAAACGCACTAATCTCTTCAATGCACAAGGAGTTCTTGTTATGCAAAAGCAATTATCTCTTCAATGAACGAGTTCTTGAATGCAATGCAGTGCAAAACCACTAATCTCTTAAATGCACAACGAGTTCTTATATGCGTTGTAATGCAAAAGCAATGATCTCTTCAATGAACAACGAGTTCTTGAATGCAATGCAAAACTACTAAGCTCTTCATGCACAACAGTTTATGTTTGCATTGTAATGCAAAAGCACCATCTCTTCAATGCATGAGTTATTGTATGCAATTGCAATGTAGAAGCACTTATCACTTCAATCACAACGATATTTGTATGCAATGCAAAAGCACAAATCTCTTTAATGCACATCGAGTTCTTGCATGCATTGCAATTCAAAAGCAGTAATACCTTCAATTCAGAACGAGGTCTTGTATGCAATTCAATGCAAAGCACTAATCTTTTCGATGCACAAAGATGTCGAAATGCATTGTAATGCAAAAGCAGGAATGTCTTCAATGCACAACACGTTCTTGTATGCATTGCAATGCAAAAGCTCTAGTCCTTCAATGCACTAGTCGTTGTACGCAATGCAATAAAAAAGCACTAACTCTCTTTAAAACACAAATATTTCTTAGTATGCACTGTAAAGCAAAGCACTAATATCTTCAATGCAGAACGAGTTTTGGTATGCAATGCAATGCAAAACGCACTAATCTCTTCAATACACAACGAGTTTTGTATGCATTGCAATGCAAAAGCACTAATCTCTTTAATGCACAAAGATTTATTATATGCATCGTAATGCATAAGCAATTATGTCTTCAATGCACAACGAGTTTTGCATGCATGGCAATGCCAAAGCACTAATCTTTTTAATGCACAAAGATTTTTTATATGCACTGTAATGCAAAAGCACTAATATTTTAAATGCACAACGCGTTATTGTATGCAATGCAATGCAAACGCACTAATCTCTTCAATGCACAACGAGTTCTGTATGCATTGCAATGCAAAAGCACTAATCTCTTTAATGCACAAAGATTTCTTATATGTTTCGTAATGCAAAAGCAATTATGTCTTCAATGCACAACGAGTTTTGTATGCATTGCAATGCAAAAGCACTAATCTCTTTAATGCACTAAGATTTCTTATATGCACTGTAATGCAAAAGCCCTAATATATTAAATGCACAACGAGTTATTGTATGCAATGCAATGCAAACGCACTAATCTCTTCAATGCACAAGGAGTTCTTATATCCCATGTAATGCAAAAGCAATTATCTCTCAATGAACGAGTTCTTGAATGCAATGCAGTGCAAAACCACTAATCTCTTCAATGCGTTCACATGTTGTGTTATCTCCTTAATTACACAATGCATTTAGTTAGATGGTGCAAAATAAATGATCTCTTCATTATATAACAACATTTTTATGCAGTGAAAAAGTGAAACAGAACAGTGAAACAGAGCATATGTTATTCTTTAATGCACAACGGAATAGTTTTGGTTATCTAAACAGAGCATTTTAAGGTCATTAGTTTTTGTATGCATTGCAAAAGCAGTTGTCTCTTAAATGCACAACGAGTTCTTATATGCCTTGTAATGCAAAAGCAATGATCTCTTCAATGAACAACGAGTTCTTGAATGCAATGCAAAACTACTAAGCTCTTCATGCACAACAGTTTATGTTTGCATTGTAAAGCACAAATCTCTTTAATGCACATCGAGTTCTTGCATGCATTCCAATTCAAAAGCAGTAATATCTTCAATGCAGAACGAGGTCTTGTATGCAAATTCAATGCAAAGCACTAATCTTTCCAATGCACAAAGATGTCGAAATGCATTGTAATGCAAAAGCAGGAATGTCTTCAATGCACAACGCGTTAATGTATGCAATGCAATGCAAACGCACTAATCTCTTCAATGCACAACGAGTTCTGTATGCATTGCAATGCAAACGCGATAATCTCTTCAATGTACGATTAGTTTTGCATGTTTTGCAGAACGAGTCCTTGTATGCAATGCAATTCAAACACACAATGAGTTTTGTATGTATTGTAATGCAAAAGCATTAATAATGGAAAAGCAATTATCTCTTCAATGCAAGAGTTATTGTATGCAATGCAAACACACTAATCTCTGCAATGCACAACGAGTTTTGTATGCATTGCAGTGGAAAAGCACTAATCCTGCAATGCACAACGAATTCGTATATGTATTGTAATGCAAAAGCACTAATCTCTTCAATGCACAACGAGTTATTGTATGCAATGCAAAAGCACTAATCTTTCAATGCACAACGAATTCTTATATGCTTAGTGCTTTTGCATTACAACAAAAGCACTAATCTCTTCAATGCAGAACGAGTTCTTGAATGCAATGCAAACGCACTTATCTCTCTAATACACAAAAGTTCTTGTATGCATTGTAACGCAAAAGCGCTAATCTCTTCAATGCTCAACGAGATATTGTATGCAATGCAAACGCACTTATCGCTTTAATGCACAAAAGTTATTGTATGCATTGTAATGCAAAAGCAGTAATCTCTTTAATGCACAACGACTTATTGTATGCAATGCAAACACACTTATTTCTTCAATGCACAACAATTCTTGTATACATTGTAATGCAAAAGTGCTAATCTCTTCAATGCACAACTACTTTTTGTATGCAACAGCACTGACTTCTTTTGTATGCAATGCAATGCAAAAGCACTAGTCTCTTCAGTGCTCGCTTTCTTGTATGCACTTTCTTGTATGTAATGCAACAGTTCACATGTTGTGTTATCTCCTTAATACACAATGCATTTAGTTAGATGGTGCAAAATAAATTATCTCTTCATTATATAACAACATTTTTATGCAGTGAAAAAGTGAAACAGAACAGTGAAACAGAGCATATGTTATTCTTTAATGCACAACGGAATAGTTTTGGTTATCTAAACAGAGCATTTTAAGGTTGTTCACTAAATCACGGATTAAGCAATGCAACAATTATGTTATGTGTTATTTCTTCAATGCAGAGGAATGAGTTAGTTCTTGTATGCATATTAATGAAACGAGCAAATCTCAAGAGTTATGTTATCTATTCAATGCGCAAGGTCGTCTATGCAATGCAGATCGTCTATGCAATGCATTGAAGCAGCATATGTTATTCACAATGCACAACGTATTAAGTTAGATCCTTCATGCAAAGTAAACCACACGTGTTCTCACTTCAATTCATAACGGAATGAGTTTGCACATATGTTTATGTTATATTTAGTATTCAATGCACAGCGAATTAAGTTAGATCGTGTATGCAGTGCAATGCAACGGCAAATATGTTATTTAAATGCACAACGGCATGAGTTAGTGCTTTTGCAGTGCACTACAACAACACATGTTGTTTTATGTCTTCAATGCACAACGGAATAATTAAGTTTTGTATGCAATCTAGCAGAGAAAAACATAACATTTTAAGTGTGTTCCTCACTGCAAAAAGGATTAAGTTTAGTGTAAGCAGAACATAATAAATATATGTCTGACCAAGGGCTCCACACAACGTTTTTAACTATATAATTCCAAAGACTCCTTCTGTTGTTAAATCAACCAGACAGTAGTCCATATTTGATCCATTAGTTTTGTATATGTATATATCTAGCCCAAGAGTCCTCGATCATGTGTCATGTGTCGAACATTGAATTCAACGAATTTTGGCCCTTCTAGCCAAAAGTTCCACAAAAGTTTTTTTTATTTTTTATGGCTGTGCAGAAGTCCATATTTGACCTATTGAACCTATTTTTAAGTCCTTAAACACTAAAGTCAATACTCATTGACCCCTTCTGATTCCCATTTCTGGCCTAAAGTTCCACACAATTTTTTTTAAATTTTTTAAAAAACGTTTTTTTATTCATTATAGCTGTACAGAAGTCCATATTTGACCTATTGAACCTATTTTTGGCCTAAGAGTCCTTAAACACTAACTATACATACCTTATTGACTTACCTTCTGATTCCCATTTCTAGCCAAAAGTTCAACAAAAGGCTTTTTTAAGTTTTTTTTTGTTTTTTTTGTTTTTTTGTACAGAAGTCCATATTTGACCTACTGAACATATTTTTAACCCAAGAGTGCATAAACACTAAATTACTATACATATTGACTTCAGTTCTTATTTCCATTAATAGCCAAATGTTCCCAAAAAGGTTTTTCTTTTCTTTTCTAGTTTTTTTTTTTTTAAATGTTATGGCTGTACAGAAGTCCATATTTGACCTACTAAACCTATTTTTGGCCCAAGAGTCCTTAAACACTAACTTGCTATACATACTCATTGACATCACTTCTGATTCCCATTAATAGCGAAAAGTTCCACACAAGGTTTCTTAAAGGTTTTTTTTTTTTTTTTTTTCGTACATTATGGCTGTACAGAAGTCCATATTTGACCTACTGAACGTATTTTTTGCCCAAGAGTCCTTAAACAATAAGTTACTACACATACTTAGTGACCCCTTCTGATTCCCATTTCTAGCCAAATGTTCCATAAAAGTTTTTTTTTTTTTTTTTCATATTATGGCTGTACAGAAGTCCATATTTGAACTACTGAACATAGTTTTTGCCCAAGAGTCATTAAACATTAACTTGCTATAAATACTCATTGACTTCCTTTGTGATTCACATTTCTAGCCAAAAGTTCCACAAAAGGCTTATTTGAGGTTATTTTTTTTTTGTACATTATGGCTGTACAGAAGTCCATATTTCACCTACTGAACATAGTTTTTGCCCAAGAGTCCTTAAACAATAAGTTACTATACATACTAATTGACTTCCCTTTTGATGCCCATTACTAACCAAAACTTCCACAAAAGTTTTTTTTTCTTTCTTTTTTTTACATGTTATGACTGTATAGATTTCCATATTTGACCTATTGAACATATTTTTGTCCCAAGAGTCTTTAAACACTAACTTCCTTTCTGATTCCCATTTATAGCCAAAGGTTCCACAAAAGGCTTTTTTAAGGTTTCTTTTTTTTGTGTACATGTTATGGCTGTACAGAAGTCCATATTTCACGTACTGAACATAGTTTTTTGCCCAAGATTCCTTAAACACTAACTTACTATACATACTCATTGACTTTCCTTCTGATTCCCATTACTAGCCAAAAGTTCCACACAAGGTTTTTTGAATGTTTTTTTAATGTTTTTTTAAAAGTTTTTTTTTTTTTTTTTTTTTTTTTTTATACATATTATGGCTGTGCAGTAGTCCACATTTAACCTACTGAACCTACTTTTGGCCCAAGAATCTTTAAACACTAAATTACTATACATACTCATTGACTTCCCTTCTGATTCCCATTACTAGCCAAAAGTTCCACAAAAGGCTTTTTTTAAGGTTTTTTAAAAAAACAAAAAAAACAATTTGTACGTTATGGCTGTACAGAAGTCCATATTTGACCTATTGAACATATTTTTGTCCCAAGAGTCTTTAAACACTAACTTCCTTTCTGATTCCCATTTATAGCCAAAAGTTCCACAAAAGGCTTTTTTAAGGTTTCTTTTGTTTGTGTACATGTTATGGCTGTGCAGTAGTCCACATTTAACCTACTGAACCTACTTTTGGCCCAAGAATCTTTAAACACTAAATTACTATACATACTCATTGACTTCCCTACTGATTCCCATTACTAGGCAAAAGATTCACAAAAGTTTTTTTTTTTTTTTTTTTTTTACATATTATGGCTGTGCAGAAGTCTATGTTTCACCTACTGAACTATTTTTGGCACACGAGTCCTTAAAAACGAACTTACTGTACATACTCATTTGCGTCCCTTCTGATTCCCATTACTAGCCAAAAGTTCGTCAAAAGACTTTTTTAAGGTTCTTTTTTTTTTGTACATTATGGCTGTACAGAAGTCCATATTTGACCTATTGAACATATTTTTGTCTAAAGAGTCTTTAAACACTAACTTCCTTTCTGATTCCCATTTATAGCCAAAAGTTCCACAAAAGGCTTTTTTAAGGTTTCTTTTGTTTGTGTACATGTTATGGCTGTACAGAAGTCCATATTTGACCTACTGAATCTATTTTTGGCCCAAGAGTCCTTAAGCACTAAATTACTATACTTACTCATTGACTTCCTTTCTGATTCCCATTACTAGCCAAAAGTTCCACAAAAGGCTTTTTTAATGTTTCTTTTTTTGTGTACATGTTATGGTTGTACAGAAGTCCATATTTGACCTACTGAACCTACTTTTGGCCCAAGAGTCTTTAAACACTAAATTTCTATACATACTCATTGACTTCCCATTACTAGCCAAAAGTTCCTCAAAAGACTTTTTTAAGGTTCTTTTTTTTTGTACATTATGGCTGTACAGAAGTCCATATTTGACTACTGAACATATTTTTGTCCCAAGAGTCCTAAAACACTAACTTACTATTAATACAGAAGATTCACACAAGGTTTTATAAAGGTTTTTTTTTTTTTTTACATATTATGGGAGTCCATATTTGACCTACTGAACATAGTTTTTGCCCAAGATTCCTTAAACACT
>CM077200.1:20672875-20697875 GCA_039654625.1 Rhinogobio ventralis | reverse complement strand
TGTGACCCTAGAGTCCTTAAACACTAAATTACTATACATATTTATTGACCACTTCTGATTTCCATTACTAGCCAAAAGTTCTAAAAAAAAAAATTTTTTTTTTTTTTCTAATTTTTTTTTTTATATGTTATGGCTGTACATAAGTCAATATATGACCTACTGAACCTATTTTTGGCCGAAGATACCTTAAATACTAAATTACTATACATACTCATTGACTTTCCTTCTGATTCCCATTACTAGCCAAAGTTCCATAAAAGGCTTTTTTAAGGATTTTTTAATAAAAAAGTTTGTACGTTATGGCTTTACAGAAGTCCATATTTGACCTACTGAAGCAATTTTTGGCCCAAGAGTCCTTAAACACTAAATTACTATACATACTCATTGACTTACTTTCTAATTCACATTACTAGCCAAAAGTTCTAAAATATAAATTTATATATATATTTTTTTTTTTATTTATTTATTTTTTTTATTTTTTTTATTTTATATATATATTTTTTTTACATGTTATGGCTGGTCAGAAGTCCATATTTGATCTACTGAACCTATTTTTGACCCAAGTTTTTTTTTTTTTTTTAACATGTGGCTGTTCAGAAGTCCATATTTGACCTACTTAAACATTTTTTGACCCTAGAGTCCTTAAACACTAAATTACTATACATATTCATTGACTTTACTTCTGATTTCCATTACTAACCAAAAGTTCCAAAAAAGGCATTTTAAGATGTTTTTTAATAAAAAAGTTTGCACGTTATTTTTGACCCAAGAGTCCTTAAACTCTAAATTACTATACTTACTCATTGACTTCCCTTCTGATTTCCATTACTAGCCAAAAGTTCCAAAAAAGTTTTATTTTTATTTTTTTATTTTTTTACATATTATGACTGTGCAGAAGTCCATATTTAACCTACTGAACATAGTTTTTGCCCAAGAGTCCTTAAATACTAAATTACTATACATACTCGTTGACTTTCCTTCTGATTCCCATTATTAGCCAAAAGTTCCACAAAAGTTTTATTTATTTTTTCATTTTTTTAAATTGTACGTTATTTTTGGCCAAGAGTCCTTAAATACTAAATTATATACATACTCATTGACTTCACTTCTGATTTCCATTACTAGCCAAAAGTTCCAAAAAAAGTTTTTTTTTCCCTTCATGTTATGGCTGTACAGAAGTCCATATTTCACCTACTGAACATAGTTTTTGCCCAAGAGTCCTTAAACACTAACTTACTATACATACTCATTGAATTCCCTTCTGATTCTCATTACTAGTCAAAAGTTCCACAAAAGTTTTATTTATTTTTTCATTTTTTTAAATTGTACGTTATTTTTGGCCAAGAGTCCTTAAATACTAAATTATATACATACTCATTGACTTCACTTCTGATTTCCATTACTAGCCAAAAGTCCCAAAAAAAGTTTTTTTTTCCCTTCATGTTATGGCTGTACAGAGGTCCATATATGACCTACTGAACCTATTTTTGGCCCAAGAGTCCTTAAACACTAAATTTAGTAAAATAGTAAAATAAAAAAAAGTAAAAAAGAACAATTCTTTTTTAGAACATTTGGCTAGTAATGGAAATCAGAAGTGGTCAATGAGTATGTATAGTTACATACTCATTGACCACTTCTGATTTCCATTACTAGCCAAATGTTCTAAAAAAGAATTGTTCTTTTTTACTTTTTTTTATTTTATATGTTATGGCTGTAGAGAAGTCCATATATGACCTATACTGAACCTATTTTTGGCCCAAGATACCTTAAACACCAAATTACTATACATACTCATTGACTTCACTTCTGATTCCCATTACTAGCAAAAAGTTCTATAAAAGGCTTTTTTAAAGTTTTTTTTAAAAAAAAGTTTGTACGTTATGGCTTTACAGAAGTCTATATTTGACCTACTGAACCTATTTTTGGCCCAAGAGTCCTTAAACACTAAATTACTATACATACTCATTGACTTCCTTTCTGATTCCCATTACTAGTCAAAAGTTCCATAAAAGGCTTTTTTAAGGTTTTTTTTAATAAAAAAGTTTGTACGTTATGGCTTTACAGATGTCCAAATTTGACCTACTGAACCTATTTTTGGCCCAAGATACCATAAACACTAAATTACTATACATACTCATTGACTTCACTTCTGAATTCCATTACTAGCCAAAAGTTCCAAAAAAGTTTTTTTTCCTTCATGTTATGGCTTTACAGAAGCCCATATTTCACCTACTGAACATAGTTTTTGCCCTAGAGTCCTTAAACACTAACTTACTATACATACTCATTGAATTCACTTCTGATTCTCATTACTAGTCAAAAGTTCCACAAAAGTTTTATTTATTTTTTCATTTTTTTTAATTGTATGTTATTTTTGGCCCAAGAGTCCTTAAATACTAAATTACTATACATACTCATTGACTTCCTTTCTGATTCCCATTACTAGCCAAAAGTTCCAAAAAAAGTTTTTTTTTCCCTTCATGTTATGGCTGTACAGAGGTCCATATATGACCTACTGAACCTATTTTTGGCCCAAGAGTCCTTAAACACTAAATTACTATACATACTCATTGACCACTTCTGATTTCCATTACTAGCCAAATGTTCTAAAAAAGAATTGTTCTTTTTTACTTTTTTTTATTTTATATGTTATGGCTGTAGCGAAGTCCATTTATGACCTATACTGAACCTATTTTTGGCCCAAGATACCTTAAACACCAAATTGCTATACATACTCATTGACTTCACTTCTGATTCCCATTACTAGCAAAAAGTTCCATAAAAGGCTTTTTTAAAGTTTTTTTAAAAAAAAAGTTTGTACGTTATGGCTTTACAGAAGTCTATATTTGACCTACTGAACCTATTTTTGGCCCAAGAGTCCTTAAACACTAAATTACTATACATACTCATTGACTTCCTTTCTGATTCCCATTACTAGTCAAAAGTTCCATAAAAGGCTTTTTTAAGGTTTTTTTTAATAAAAAAGTTTGTACGTTATGGCTTTACAGATGTCCAAATTTGACCTACTGAACCTATTTTTTGCCCAAGATACCATAAACACTAAATTACTATACATACTCATTGACTTCACTTCTGAATTCCATTACTAGCCAAAAGTTCCAAAAAAGTTTTTTTTCCTTCATGTTATGGCTTTACAGAAGTCCATATTTCACCTACTGAACATAGTTTTTGCCCTAGAGTCCTTAAACACTAACTTACTATACATACTCATTGAATTCACTTCTGATTCTCATTACTAGTCAAAAGTTCCACAAAAGTTTTATTTATTTTTTCATTTTTTTTAATTGTATGTTATTTTTGGCCCAAGAGTCCTTAAATACTAAATTACTATACATACTCATTGACTTCCTTTCTGATTCCCATTACTAGCCAAAAGTTCCATAAAAGGCTTTTTAAAGGTTTTTTTTAATAAAAAAGTTTGTACGTTATGGCTTTACAGATGTCCAAATTTGACCTACTGAACCTATTTTTGGCCCAAGAGTCCTTAAACACTAACTTACTATACTTACTCATTGACTTCCCTTCAGATTCTCATTACTAGCCAAAAGTTCCAGAAAAGTTTTTTTTTTTTACATGTTTTGGCTGTGCAGAAGTCCATATTTGACCTCCTGAACATAGTTTTTGCCCAAGAATCCTTAAACATTAACTTACTATACATACTTATTGACTAATTCGTCAACAAAAGGTTTTTCTTATATGCTTGCAATGCAAATGCACTTATATCTTCAATGAACAACGAGTTTTGTATGCATTGCAATGCAAAAGCACTAATCTCTTTAATGCACTAAGATTTCTTATATGCACTGTAATGTAAAAGCACTAATCTCTTCACTGCACAAGGAGTTCTTGTTATGCAAAAGCAATTATCTCTTCAATGAACGAGTTCTTGAATGCAATGCAGTTGCAAAACCACTAATCTCTTCAATGCACAACAAGTTTTTGTATGCATTGCAAAAGCAGTTGTCTCTTAAATGCACAACGAGTTCTTATATGCGTTGTAATGCAAAAGCAATGATCTCTTCAATGAACAACGAGTTCTTGAATGCAATGCAAAACTACTAAGCTCTTCATGCACAACAGTTTATGTTTGCATTGTAATGCAAAAGCACCATCTCTTCAATGCACGAGTTATTGTATGCAATTGCAATGTAGAAGCACTTATCACTTCAATCACAACGATATTTGTATGCAATGCAAAAGCACAAATCTCTTTAATGCACATCGAGTTCTTGCATGCATTGCAATTCAAAAGCAGTAATACCTTCAATTCAGAACGAGGTCTTGTATGCAATTCAATGCAAAGCACTAATCTTTTCGATGCACAAAGATGTCGAAATGCATTGCAATGCAAAAGCTCTAGTCCTTCAATGCACTAGTCGTTGTACGCAATGCAATAAAAAAGCACTAACTCTCTTTAAAGCACAAATATTTCTTAGTATGCACTGTAAAGCAAAGCACTAATATCTTCAATGCAGAACGAGTTTTGGTATGCAATGCAATGCAAAACGCACTAATCTCTTCAATACACAACGAGTTTTGTATGCATTGCAATGCAAAAGCACTAATCTCTTTAATGCACAAAGATTTATTATATGCATCGTAATGCATAAGCAATTATGTCTTCAATGCACAACGAGTTTTGTATGCATGGCAATGCCAAAGCACTAATCTTTTTAATGCACAAATATTTTTTATATGCACTGCAATGCAAAAGCACTAATATTTGAAATGCACAACGCGTTATTGTATGCAATGCAATGCAAACGCACTAATCTCTTCAATGCACAACGAGTTCTGTATGCATTGCAATGCAAAAGCACTAATCTCTTTAATGCACAAAGATTTCTTATATGTTTCGTAATGCAAAAGCAATTATGTCTTCAATGCACAACGAGTTTTGTATGCATTGCAATGCAAAAGCACTAATCTCTTTAATGCACTAAGATTTCTTATATGCACTGTAATGTAAAAGCACTAATATATTAAATGCACAACGAGGTATTGTATGCAATGCAATGCAAACGCACTAATCTCTTCAATGCACAAGGAGTTCTTATATCCCTTGTAATGCAAAAGCAATTATCTCTTCAATGAACGAGTTCTTGAATGCAATGCAGTGCAAAACCACTAATCTCTTCAGTGCACAACTAGTTTTTGTATGCATTGCAAAAGCAGTTGTCTCTTAAATGCACAACGAGTTCTTATATGCCTTGTAATGAAAAAGCAATGATCTCTTCAATGAACAACGAGTTCTTGAATGCAATGCAAAACTACTAAGCTCTTCATGCACAACAGTTTATGTATGCATTGTAATGCAAAAGCACCATCTCTTCAATGCACGAGTTATTGTATGCAATTGCAATGTAGAAGCACTTATCACTTCAATCACAACGATATTTGTATGCAATGCAAAAGCACAAATCTCTTTAATGCACATCGAGTTCTTGCATGCATTCCAATTCAAAAGCAGTAATATCTTCAATGCAGAACGAGGTCTTGTATGCAATTCAATGCAAAGCACTAATCTTTTCAATGCACAAAGATGTCGAAATGCATTGTAATGCAAAAGCAGGAATGTCGAAATGCACAACACGTTCTTGTATGCATTGCAATGCAAAAGCACTAGTCCTTCAATGCACTAGTCGTTGTACGCAATGCAATAAAAAAGCACTAACTCTCTTTAAAGCACAGATATTTTTTAGTATGCACTGTAATGCAAAAGCACTGATATCTTCAATGCAGAACGAGTTTTGGTATGCAATGCAAAACGGACTTATGTCTTCAATGCACAAAAGTTCTTATATGCATTGCAATGCAAAAGCACTAGTCCTTCAATGCACTAGTCGTTGTACGCAATGCAATAAAAAATCAATAACTCTCTTTAAAGCACAAATATTTCTTAGTATGCACTGTAATATCTTCAATGCAGAACGAGTTTTGGTATGCAATGCAATGCAAAAAGCACTAATCTCTTCAATACACAACGAGTTTTGTATGCATTGCAATGCAAAAGCACTAATCTCTTTAATGCACAAAGATGTATTATATGCATCGTAATGCATAAGCAATTATGTCTTCAATGCACAACGAGTTTTGTATGCATGGCAATGCCAAAGCACTAATCTTTTAAATGCACAAAGATTTTTTATATGCACTGTAATGCAAAAGCACTAATATTTTAAATGCACAACGCGTTATTGTATGCAATGCAATGCAAACGCACTAATCTCTTCAATGCACAACGAGTTCTGTATGCATTGCAATGCAAACGCGATAATCTCTTCAATGTACGATTAGTTTTGCATGTTTTGCAGAACGAGTCCTTGTATGCAATGCAATTCAAACACACAATGAGTTTTGTAAGTATTGTAATGCAAAAGCATTAATAATGGAAAAGCAATTATCTCTTCAATGCAAGAGTTATTGTATGCAATGCAAACACACTAATCTCTGCAATGCACAACGAGTTTTGTATGCATTGCATGTGGAAAAGCACTAATCTCTTCAATGCACAACGAGTTATTAAATGCAATGCAAAAGCACTGATCTCTTCAATGCAGAACGAGTTTTATATGTATTGTAATGTAAAAGCACTAATCTTTCAATGCACAACGAATTCTTATATGCTTAGTGCTTTTGCATTACAACAAAAGCACTAATCTCTTCAATGCAGAACGAGTTCTTGAATGCAATGCAAACGCACTTATCTCTCTAATACACAAAAGTTCTTGTATGCATTGTAACGCAAAAGCGCTAATCTCTTCAATGCTCAACGAGATATTGTATGCAATGCAAACGCACTTATCGCTTTAATGCACAAAAGTTCTTGTATGCATTGTAATGCAAAAGCAGTAATCTCTTTAATGCACAACGACTTATTGTATGCAATGCAAACACACTTATTTCTTCAATGCACAAAAATTCTTGTATACATTGTTATGCAAAAGTATTAATCTCTTCAATGCACAACTACTTTTTGTATGCAACAGCACTGACCTCTTCAATGCACGAGTTTTTGTATGCAATGCAAAAGCACTAGTCTCTTCAGTGCTCGCTTTCTTGTATGCACTTTCTTGTATGTAATGCAACAGTTCACATGTTGCGTTATCTCCTTAATAGACAATGCATTTAGTTAGATGGTGCAAAATAAATGATCTCTTCATTATATAACAACATTTTTATGCAGTGAAAAAGTGAAACAGAACAGTGAAACAGAGCATATGTTATTCTTTAATGCACAACGGAATAGTTTTGGTTATCTAAACAGAGCATTTTAAGGTTGTTCACTAAATCACGGATTAAGCAATGCAACAATTATGTTATGTTATTTCTTCAATGCAGAGGAATGAGTTAGTTCTTGTATGCATATTAATGAAACGAGCAAATCTCAAGAGTTATGTTATCTATTCAATGCGCAAGGTCGTCTATGCAATGCAGATCGTCTATGCAATGCATTGAAGCAGCATATGTTATTCACAATGCACAACGTATTAAGTTAGATCCTTCATGCAAAGTAAACCACACGTGTTCTCACTTCAATTCATAACGGAATGAGTTTGCACATATGTTTATGTTATATTTAGTATTCAATGCACAGCGAATTAAGTTAGATCGTGTATGCAGTGCAATGCAACGGCAAATATGTTATTTAAATGCACAACGGCATGAGTTAGTGCTTTTGCAGTGCACTACAACAACACATGTTGTTTTATGTCTTCAATGCACAACGGAATAATTAAGTTTTGTATGCAATCTAGCAGAGAAAAACATAACATTTTAAGTGTGTTCCTCACTGCAAAAAGGATTAAGTTTAGTGTAAGCAGAACATAATAAATATATGTCTGACCAAGGGGTCCACACAACGTTTTTAACTATATAATTCCAAAGACTCCTTCTGTTGTTAAATCAACCAGACAGTAGTCCATATTTGATCCACTAAACATATATCTAGCCCAAGAGTCCTCGATCATGTGTCATGTGTCGAACTTGGAATTTTGGCCCTTCTAGCCAAAAGTTCCACAAAAGTTTTTTTTATTTTTTATGGCTGTGCAGAAGTCCATATTTGACCTATTGAACCTATTTTTAAGTCCTTAAACACTAAAGTCAATACTCATTGACCCCTTCTGATTCCCATTTCTGGCCTAAAGTTCCACACAATTTTTTTAAATTTTTTAAAAAACGTTTTTTTGTTCATTATAGCTGTACAGAAGTCCATATTTGACCTATTTTTGGCCTAAGAGTCCTTAAACACTAACTATACATACCTTATTGACTTACCTTCTGATTCCCATTTCTAGCCAAAAGTTCCACAAAAGGCTTTTTTAAGGTTCTTTTTTTTTGTTTTTTTGTACGTGTTATGGCTGTACAGAAGTCCATATTTGACCTATTGAACATATTTTTGTCCCAAGAGTCTTTAAACACTATCTTACTATACATACTCATTGACTTCCTTTCTGATTCCCATTACTAGCCAAAAGTTCCACAAAAGGCTTTTTTAAGGTTTCTTTTTTGTGTGTACATATGATGGTTGTACAGAAGTCCATATTTGACCTACTGCACCTACTTTTGGCCCAAGAGTCTTTAAACACTAAATTTCTATACATACTCATTGACTTCCTATTAGTAGCCAAAAGTTCCACAAAAGGCTTTTTTTAGGTTCTTTTTTTTTTTTTTTTTTTTACATGTTATGGCTGTACAGAAGTCCATATTTCACGTATTGAACATAGTTTTTTGCCCAAGATTCCTTAAACACTAACTTACTATACATACTCATTGACTTCCTTTCTGATTCCCATTACTAGCCAAAAGTTCCACAAAAGGATTTATTAAGGTTTTTTTTGTATTTTTTTGTATATTATGGCTGTAGAGTAGTCCATATTTGACCTACTGAACCTATTTTTGGCCCAAGAGTCCTTAAGCACTAAATTACTATACTTACTCATTGACTTCCTTTCTGATTCCCATTACTAGCCAAAAGTTCCACAAAAGGCTTTTTTAATGTTTCTTTTTTTGTGTACATGTTATGGCTGTACAGAAGTCCATATTTCACGTACTGAACATAGTTTTTTGCCCAAGATTCCTTAAACACTAACTTACTATACATACTCATTGACTTCCCTACTGATTCCCATTACTAGCCAAAAGTTCCAAAAAATATATATATATATTTTTTTACATATTATGGCTGTGCAGAAGTCTATGTTTCACCTACTGAACTATTTTTGGCACACGAGTCCTTAAAAACGAACTTACTGTACATACTCATTTGTGTCCCTTCTGATTCCCATTACTAGCCAAAAGTTCCTCAAAAGACTTTTTTAAGGTTCTTTTTTTTGTACATTATGGCTGTACAGAAGTCCATATTTGACTACTGAACATATTTTTGTCCCAAGAGTCCTAAAACACTAACTTACTATTAATACAGAAGATTCACACAAGGTTTTATAAAGTTTTTTTTTTTTTTACATATTATGGGAGTCCATATTTGACCTACTGAACATCATTTTGGCCCAAGAGTCCTTAAACACTGACTTACTATACATACTCATTGACTTCCCTTCTGATTCCCATTACTAGCCAAAAGTTCGAAAAAAGGTTTTTTTAAGGTTCTTTTTTTTGTGTACATGTTATGGTTGTACAGAAGTCCATATTTGACCTACTGAACCTAATTTTGGCCCAAGAGTCCTTGAGTGAGTTGCTAAATTACTATACTTACTCATTGACTTCCTTTCTGATTCCCATTACTAGCCACAAGTTCCACAAAAGGCTTTTTTAATGTTTCTTTTTTTTGTGTACATGTTATGGTTGTACAGAAGTCCATATTTGACCTGCTGAACCTACTTTAGGCCCAAGAGTGTTTAAACACTAAATTTCTATACATACTCATTGACTTCCTATTAGTAGCCAAAAGTTCCACAAAAGGCTTTTTTAAGGTTCTTTTTTTTTTTTTTTTTTTACATGTTATGGCTGTACAGAAGTCCATATTTCACGTACTGAACATAGTTTTTTGCCCAAGATTCCTTAAACTGTAACTTACCATACATACTCATTGACTTCCCATTACTAGCCAAAAGTTCCTCAAAAGACTTTTTTAAGGTTCTTTTTTTTTGTACATTATGGCTGTACAGAAGTCCATATTTGACTACTGAACATATTTTTGTCCTAAGAGTCCTAAAACACTAACTTACTATTAATACAGAAGATTTACACAAGGTTTTATAAAGGTTTTTTTTTTTTTTTTTTTACATATTATGGGTGTCCATATTTGACCTACTGAACATAGTTTTTGCCCAAGAGTCCTTAAACACTAAATTACTATACATACTCATTGACTTCCCTTTTGATTCCCATTACTAACCAAAACTTCCACAAAAGTTTTTTTTTTCTTTTTTTTACGTTATGACTGTATAGATGTCCATATTTGACCTATTGAACATATTTTTGTCCCAAGAGTCTTTAAACACTAACTTCCTTTCTGATTCCTATTTATAGCCAAAAGTTCCACAAAAGGCTTTTTTAAGGTTTCTTTTTTTTGTGTACATGTTATGGCTGTACAGAAGTCCATATTTGACCTACTTAACCTATTTTTGGTCCAAGAGTCCTTAAGCACTAAATTACTATACTTACTCATTGACTTCCTTTCTGATTCCCATTACTAGCCAAAAGTTCCACAAAAGCCTTTTTTAATGTTTCTTTTTTTTGTGTACATGTTATGGTTGTACAGAAGTCCATATTTGACCTACTGAACCTACTTTAGGAACAAGATTCCTTAAACTCTAACTTACTATACATACTCATTGACTTCCCTTTACCAGCCAAAAGTTCCACAAAAGGCTTTTTTAAGGTTTTTAAAAGAAAAAAAAAAATTTGTACGTTATGACTGTACAGAAGTCCATATTAGACCTACTGAATATAGTTTTTGCCCAAGAGTCCTTAAACACTAAATTACTATACATACTCATTTGCTTCCCTTCTGATTCCCATTACTAGCCAAAAGTTCCACAAAAGGCTTTTTTAAGGTTTAAAAAAAAAAAAGTATACATTATGGCTGTACAGAAGTCCATATTTCACGTATTGAACATAGTTTTTTGCCCAAGATTCCTTAAACACTAACTTACTATACATACTCATTGACTTCCCTTCTGATTCCCATTACTAGCCAAAAGTTCTAAAAAAGGTTTTTTTAAGGTTCTTTTTTTTGTGTACATGTTATGGTTGTACAGAAGTCCATATTTGACCTACTGAACCTATTTTTGGCCCAAGAGTCCTTAAGCACTAAATTACTATACTTACTCATTGACTTCCTTTCTGATTCCCATTACTAGCCAAAAGTTCCACAAAAGGCTTTTTTAATGTTTCTTTTTTTTGTGTACATGTTATGGCTGTACAGAAGTCCATATTTCACATACTGAACATAGTTTTTTGCCCAAGATTCCTTAAACTCTAACTTACTATACATACTCATTGACTTCCCATTTGTAGCCAAAAGTTCCACAAAAGGCTTTTTTAAGGTTCTTTTTTTTTGTTTTTTTGTACGTGTTATGGCTGTACAGAAGTCCATATTTGACCTATTGAACATATTTTTGTCCCAAGAGTCTTTAAACACTAACTTACTATACATACTCATTGACTTCCTTTCTGATTCCCATTACTAGCCAAAAGTTCCACAAAAGGCTTTTTTAAGGTTTCTTTTTTGTGTGTACATGTTATGGTTGTACAGAAGTCCATATTTGACCTACTGAACCTACTTTAGGCCCAAGATTCCTTAAACTCTAACTTACTATACATACTCATTGACTTCCCTTTACCAGCCAAAAGTTCCACAAAAGGCTTTTTTAAGGTTTTTAAAAGAAAAAAAAAATTTGTACGTTATGACTGTACAGAAGTCCATATTAGACCTACTGAATATAGTTTTTGCCCAAGAGTCCTTAAACACTAAATTACTATACATACTCATTTGCTTCCCTTCTGATTCCCATTACTAGCCAAAAGTTCCACAAAAGGCTTTTTTAAGGTTTAAAAAAAAAAAAGTATACATTATGGCTGTACAGAAGTCCATATTTCACGTATTGAACATAGTTTTTTGCCCAAGATTCCTTAAACACTAACTTACTATACATACTCATTGACTTCCCTTCTGATTCCCATTACTAGCCAAAAGTTCTAAAAAAGGTTTTTTTAAGGTTCTTTTTTTTGTGTACATGTTATGGTTGTACAGAAGTCCATATTTGACCTACTGAACCTATTTTTGGCCCAAGAGTCCTTAAGCACTAAATTACTATACTTACTCATTGACTTCCTTTCTGATTCCCATTACTAGCCAAAAGTTCCACAAAAGGCTTTTTTAATGTTTCTTTTTTTTGTGTACATGTTATGGCTGTACAGAAGTCCATATTTCACATACTGAACATAGTTTTTTGCCCAAGATTCCTTAAACTCTAACTTACTATACATACTCATTGACTTCCCATTTGTAGCCAAAAGTTCCACAAAAGGCTTTTTTAAGGTTCTTTTTTTTTGTTTTTTTGTACGTGTTATGGCTGTACAGAAGTCCATATTTGACCTATTGAACATATTTTTGTCCCAAGAGTCTTTAAACACTAACTTACTATACATACTCATTGACTTCCTTTCTGATTCCCATTACTAGCCAAAAGTTCCACAAAAGGCTTTTTTAAGGTTTCTTTTTTGTGTGTACATGTTATGGTTGTACAGAAGTCCATATTTGACCTACTTAACCTATTTTTGGTCCAAGAGTCCTTAAGCACTAAATTACTATACTTACTCATTGACTTCCTTTCTGATTCCCATTACTAGCCAAAAGTTCCACAAAAGCCTTTTTTAATGTTTCTTTTTTTTGTGTACATGTTATGGTTGTACAGAAGTCCATATTTGACCTACTGAACCTACTTTAGGAACAAGATTCCTTAAACTCTAACTTACTATACATACTCATTGACTTCCCTTTACCAGCCAAAAGTTCCACAAAAGGCTTTTTTAAGGTTTTTAAAAGAAAAAAAAAAATTTGTACGTTATGACTGTACAGAAGTCCATATTAGACCTACTGAATATAGTTTTTGCCCAAGAGTCCTTAAACACTAAATTACTATACATACTCATTTGCTTCCCTTCTGATTCCCATTACTAGCCAAAAGTTCCACAAAAGGCTTTTTTAAGGTTTAAAAAAAAAAAAGTATACATTATGGCTGTACAGAAGTCCATATTTCACGTATTGAACATAGTTTTTTGCCCAAGATTCCTTAAACACTAACTTACTATACATACTCATTGACTTCCCTTCTGATTCCCATTACTAGCCAAAAGTTCTAAAAAAGGTTTTTTTAAGGTTCTTTTTTTTGTGTACATGTTATGGTTGTACAGAAGTCCATATTTGACCTACTGAACCTATTTTTGGCCCAAGAGTCCTTAAGCACTAAATTACTATACTTACTCATTGACTTCCTTTCTGATTCCCATTACTAGCCAAAAGTTCCACAAAAGGCTTTTTTAATGTTTCTTTTTTTTGTGTACATGTTATGGCTGTACAGAAGTCCATATTTCACATACTGAACATAGTTTTTTGCCCAAGATTCCTTAAACTCTAACTTACTATACATACTCATTGACTTCCCATTTGTAGCCAAAAGTTCCACAAAAGGCTTTTTTAAGGTTCTTTTTTTTTGTTTTTTTGTACGTGTTATGGCTGTACAGAAGTCCATATTTGACCTATTGAACATATTTTTGTCCCAAGAGTCTTTAAACACTAACTTACTATACATACTCATTGACTTCCTTTCTGATTCCCATTACTAGCCAAAAGTTCCACAAAAGGCTTTTTTAAGGTTTCTTTTTTGTGTGTACATGTTATGGTTGTACAGAAGTCCATATTTGACCTACTGAACCTACTTTAGGCCCAAGATTCCTTAAACTCTAACTTACTATACATACTCATTGACTTCCCTTTACCAGCCAAAAGTTCCACAAAAGGCTTTTTTAAGGTTTTTAAAAGAAAAAAAAAATTTGTACGTTATGACTGTACAGAAGTCCATATTAGACCTACTGAATATAGTTTTTGCCCAAGAGTCCTTAAACACTAAATTACTATACATACTCATTTGCTTCCCTTCTGATTCCCATTACTAGCCAAAAGTTCCACAAAAGGCTTTTTTAAGGTTTAAAAAAAAAAAAGTATACATTATGGCTGTACAGAAGTCCATATTTCACGTATTGAACATAGTTTTTTGCCCAAGATTCCTTAAACACTAACTTACTATACATACTCATTGACTCCCCTTCTGATTCCCATTACTAGCCAAAAGTTCTAAAAAAGGTTTTTTTAAGGTTCTTTTTTTTGTGTACATGTTATGGTTGTACAGAAGTCCATATTTGACCTACTGAACCTATTTTTGGCCCAAGAGTCCTTAAGCACTAAATTACTATACTTACTCATTGACTTCCTTTCTGATTCCCATTACTAGCCAAAAGTTCCACAAAAGGCTTTTTTAATGTTTCTTTTTTTTGTGTACATGTTATGGCTGTACAGAAGTCCATATTTCACATACTGAACATAGTTTTTTGCCCAAGATTCCTTAAACTCTAACTTACTATACATACTCATTGACTTCCCATTTGTAGCCAAAAGTTCCACAAAAGGCTTTTTTAAGGTTCTTTTTTTTTGTTTTTTTGTACGTGTTATGGCTGTACAGAAGTCCATATTTGACCTATTGAACATATTTTTGTCCCAAGAGTCTTTAAACACTAACTTACTATACATACTCATTGACTTCCTTTCTGATTCCCATTACTAGCCAAAAGTTCCACAAAAGGCTTTTTTAAGGTTTCTTTTTTGTGTGTACATGTTATGGTTGTACAGAAGTCCATATTTGACCTACTGAACCTACTTTTGACCCAAGAGTCTTTAAACACTAAATTTCTATACATACTCATTGACTTCCCATTAGTAGCCAAAAGTTCCACAAAAAGCTTTTTTAATGTTTCTTTTTTTTGTGTACATGTTATGGCTGTACAGAAGTCCATATTTCACTTACTGAACATAGTTTTTTGCCAAAGATTCCTTAAATACTAACTTACTATACATACTCATTTGCTTCCCTTCTGATTCCCATTACTAGCCAAAAGTTCAACAAAAGGTTTTTTTTTTTTTTTGTACATATGGATGTACAGAAGACCATATCTGACCTACTGAACATATTTTTGGCAGAAGAGTACTTAAACAATAAGTTACTATACATACTCATTGACTTCCCTTTTGATTCCCATTACTAACCAAAACTTCCACAAAAGTTTTTTTTTTCTTTTTTTTACGTTATGACTGTATAGATGTCCATATTTGACCTATTGAACATATTTTTGTCCCAAGAGTCTTTAAACACTAACTTCCTTTCTGATTCCTATTTATAGCCAAAAGTTCCACAAAAGGCTTTTTTAAGGTTTCTTTTTTTTGTGTAAATGTTATGGCTGTACAGAAGTCCATATTTGACCTACTTAACCTATTTTTGGTCCAAGAGTCCTTAAGCACTAAATTACTATACTTACTCATTGACTTCCTTTCTGATTCCCATTACTAGCCAAAAGTTCCACAAAAGCCTTTTTTAATGTTTCTTTTTTGTGTGTACATATGATGGTTGTACAGAAGTCCATATTTGACCTACTGCACCTACTTTTGGCCCAAGAGTCTTTAAACACTACATTTCTATACATACTCATTGACTTCCTATTAGTAGCCAAAAGTTCCACAAAAGGCTTTTTTTAGGTTCTTTTTTTTTTTTTTTTACATGTTATGGCTGTACAGAAGTCCATATTTCACGTATTGAACATAGTTTTTTGCCCAGGATTCCTTAAACACTAACTTACTATACATACTCATTGACTTCCTTTCTGATTCCCATTACTAGCCAAAAGTTCCACAAAAGGATTTATTAAGGTTTTTTTTGTATTTTTTTGTATATTATGGCTGTACAGTAGTCCATATTTGACCTACTGAACCTATTTTTGGCCCAAGAGTCCTTAAGCACTAAATTACTATACTTACTCATTGACTTCCTTTCCGATTCCCATTACTAGCCAAAAGTTCCACAAAAGATTTTTTTTTTTTTTTTTTTTACATATTATGGCTGTGCAGAAGTCTATGTTTCACCTACTGAACTATTTTTGGCACACGAGTCCTTAAAAACGAACTTACTGTACATACTCATTTGCGTCCCTTCTGATTCCCATTACTAGCCAAAAGTTCCTCAAAAGACTTTTTTAAGGTTCTTTTTTTTTGTACATTATGGCTGTACAGAAGTCCATATTTGACTACTGAACATATTTTTGTCCCAAGAGTCCTAAAACACTAACTTACTATTAATACAGAAGATTCACACAAGGTTTTATAAAGGTTTTTTTTTTTTTTTTTTACATATTATGGGAGTCCATATTTGACCTACTGAACATAGTTTTTGCCCAAGATTCCTTAAACACTAACTTACTATACAAACTCATTGACTTTCCTTCTGATTCCCATTACTAGCCAAAAGTTCCACACAAGGTTTTTTGAATGTTTTTTTAAGTTTTTTTTTAAAGTTTTTATTTTTATTTTTTTTTATTTTTATACATATTATGGCTGTGCAGTAGTCCATATTTGACCTACTGAACATAATTTTGGCCCAAGAGTCCTTAAACACTAACTTACTATACATACTCATTGACTTCCCTTCTGATTCCCATTACTAGCCAAAAGTTCGAAAAAAGGTTTTTTTAAGGTTCTTTTTTTTGTGTACATGTTATGGTTGTACAGAAGTCCATATTTGACCTACTGAACCTATTTTTGGCCCAAGAGTCCTTAAGCACTAAATTACTATACTTACTCATTGACTTCCTTTCTGATTCCCATTACTAGCCAAAAGTTCCACAAAAGGCTTTTTTAATGTTTCTTTTTTTTGTGTGCATGTTATGGTTGTACAGAAGTCCATATTTGACCTACTGAACCTACTTTTGGCCCAAGAGTCTTTAAACACTAAATTTCTATACATACTCATTGACTTCCCATTAGTAGCCAAAAGTTCCACAAAAGGCTTTTTTAAGTTTTTTTTTTTTTTGTACATGTTATGGCTGTACAGAAGTCCATATTTCACTTACTGAACATAGTTTTTTGCCCAAGAGTCCTTAAATACTAAATTACTATACATACTCATTTGCTTCCCTTCTGATTCCCATTACTAGCCAAAAGTTCAACAAAAGGTTTTTTTTTTTTTTGTACATATGGCTGTACAGAAGACCATATCTGACCTACTGAACATATTTTTGGCAGAAGAGTACTTAAACAATAAGTTACTATACATACTCATTGACTTCCCTTTTGATTCCCATTACTAACCAAAACTTCCACAAAAGTTTTTTTTTCTTCTTTCTTTTACGTTATGACTGTATAGATGTCCATATTTGACCTATTGAACATATTTTTGTCCCAAGAGTCTTTAAACACTAACTTCCTTTCTGATTCCTATTTATAGCCAAAAGTTCCACAAAAGGCTTTTTTAAGGTTTCTTTTTTTTGTGTACATGTTATGGCTGTACAGAAGTCCATATTTGACCTACTTAACCTATTTTTGGTCCAAGAGTCCTTAAGCACTAAATTACTATACTTACTCATTGACTTCCTTTCTGATTCCCATTACTAGCCAAAAGTTCCACAAAAGCCTTTTTTAATGTTTCTTTTTTGTGTGTACATATGATGGTTGTACAGAAGTCCATATTTGACCTACTGCACCTACTTTTGGCCCAAGAGTCTTTAAACACTACATTTCTATACATACTCATTGACTTCCTATTAGTAGCCAAAAGTTCCACAAAAGGCTTTTTTTAGGTTCTTTTTTTTTTTTTTTTTACATGTTATGGCTGTACAGAAGTCCATATTTCACGTATTGAACATAGTTTTTTGCCCAAGATTCCTTAAACACTAACTTACTATACATACTCATTGACTTCCTTTCTGATTCCCATTACTAGCCAAAAGTTCCACAAAAGGATTTATTAAGGTTTTTTTGTATTTTTTTGTATATTATGGCTGTACAGTAGTCCATATTTGACCTACTGAACCTATTTTTGGCCCAAGAGTCCTTAAGCACTAAATTACTATACTTACTCATTGACTTCCTTTCTGATTCCCATTACTAGCCAAAAGTTCCACAAAAGATTTTTTTTTTTTTTTTTTTTTTACATATTATGGCTGTGCAGAAGTCTATGTTTCACCTACTGAACTATTTTTGGCACACGAGTCCTTAAAAACGAACTTACTGTACATACTCATTTGCGTCCCTTCTGATTCCCATTACTAGCCAAAAGTTCCTCAAAAGACTTTTTTAAGGTTCTTTTTTTTTGTACATTATGGCTGTACAGAAGTCCATATTTGACTACTGAACATATTTTTGTCCCAAGAGTCCTAAAACACTAACTTACTATTAATACAGAAGATTCACACAAGGTTTTATAAAGGTTTTTTTTTTTTTTTTTACATATTATGGGAGTCCATATTTGACCTACTGAACATAGTTTTTGCCCAAGATTCCTTAAACACTAACTTACTATACAAACTCATTGACTTTCCTTCTGATTCCCATTACTAGCCAAAAGTTCCACACAAGGTTTTTTGAATGTTTTTTAAAGTTTTTTTTTAAAGTTTTTATTTTTATTTTTTTTATTTTTATACATATTATGGCTGTGCAGTAGTCCATATTTGACCTACTGAACATAATTTTGGCCCAAGAGTCCTTAAACACTAACTTACTATACATACTCATTGACTTCCCTTCTGATTCCCATTACTAGCCAAAAGTTCGAAAAAAGGTTTTTTTAAGGTTCTTTTTTTGTGTACATGTTATGGTTGTACAGAAGTCCATATTTGACCTACTGAACCTATTTTTGGCCCAAGAGTCCTTAAGCACTAAATTACTATACTTACTCATTGACTTCCTTTCTGATTCCCATTACTAGCCAAAAGTTCCACAAAAGGCTTTTTTAATGTTTCTTTTTTTTGTGTGCATGTTATGGTTGTACAGAAGTCCATATTTGACCTACTGAACCTACTTTTGGCCCAAGAGTCTTTAAACACTAAATTTCTATACATACTCATTGACTTCCCATTAGTAGCCAAAAGTTCCACAAAAGGCTTTTTTAAGTTTTTTTTTTTTTTTTTTTGTACATGTTATGGCTGTACAGAAGTCCATATTTCACTTACTGAACATAGTTTTTTGCCAAAGATTCCTTAAATACTAACTTACTATACATTCTCATTGACTTCCCTACTGATTCCCATTACTAGCCAAAAGTCCCACGAAAGTTTTTTTTTTTTTTTTTTTCTTACATGTTATGGCTGTGCAGAAGTCTATGTTTCACCTACTGAACTATTTTTGGCACACGAGTCCTTAAAAATGAACTTACTGTACATACTCATTAACTTCCCTTTTGATTCCCATTACTAGCCAAAAGTTCCTCAAAATACTTTTTTAAGGTTCTTTTTTTTTGTACATTATGGCTGTACAGAAGTCCATATTTGACTACTGAACATATTTTTGTCCCAAGAGTCCTAAAACACTAACTTACTATTCATACAGAAGATTCACACAAGGTTTTATAAAGGTTTTTTTTTTTTTTTTTTACATATTATGGGTGTCCATATTTGACCTAATGAACATAGTTTTTGCCCAAGAGTCCTTAAATACTAAATTACTATACATACTCATTTGCTTCCCTTCTGATTCCCATTACTAGCCAAAAGTTCAACAAAAGGTTTTTTTTTTTTTTTGTACATATGGCTGTACAGAAGACCATATCTGACCTACTGAACATATTTTTGGCAGAAGAGTACTTAAACAATAAGTTACTATACATACTCATTGACTTCCCTTTTGATTCCCATTACTAACCAAAACTTCCACAAAAGTTTTTTTTTCTTCTTTCTTTTACGTTATGACTGTATAGATGTCCATATTTGACCTATTGAACATATTTTTGTCCCAAGAGTCTTTAAACACTAACTTCCTTTCTGATTCCTATTTATAGCCAAAAGTTCCACAAAAGGCTTTTTTAAGGTTTCTTTTTTTTGTGTACATGTTATGGCTGTACAGAAGTCCATATTTGACCTACTTAACCTATTTTTGGTCCAAGAGTCCTTAAGCACTAAATTACTATACTTACTCATTGACTTCCTTTCTGATTCCCATTACTTGCCAAAAGTTCCACAAAAGCCTTTTTTAAGGTTTTTAAAAGAAAAAAAACAATGTGTACGTTATGGCTGTACAGAAGTCCATATTTGACCTATTGAACATATTTTTGGCCCAAGAGTCTTTAAACACTAAATTTCTATACATACTCATTGACTTCCCATTAGTAGCCAAAAGTTCCACAAAAGGCTTTTTAAAGTTTTTTTTTTTTTTTTTGTACATGTTATGGCTGTACAGAAGTCCATATTTCACGTACTGAACATAGTTTTTTGCCCAAGATTCCTTAAACACTAAATTTCTATACATACTCATTGACTTCCTTTCTGATTCCCATTACTAGCCAAAAGTTCCACAAAAGGATTTATTAAGGTTTTTTTTTTTTTGTACATTATGGCTGTACAGAAGTCCATATTTGACCTACTGAACATAGTTTTAGCCTAAGAGTCCTTAAACACTAAATTACTATACTTACTCATTGACTTCCTTTCTGATTCCCATTACTAGCCAAAAGTTCCACAAAAGCCTTTTTTAATGTTTCTTTTTTTGTGTACATGTTATGGTTGTACAGAAGTCCATATTTGACCTACTGAACCTACTTTAGGCCCAAGATTCCTTAAACTCTAACTTACTATACATACTCATTGACTTCCCTTTACCAGCCAAAAGTTCCACAAAAGGCTTTTTTAAGGTTTTTAAAAGAAAAAAAACAATTTGTACGTTATGGCTGTACAGAAGTCCATATTTGACCTACTGAACATAATTTTTGCCCAAGAGTCCTTAAACACTAAATTACTATACATACTCATTTGCTTCCCTTCTGATTCCCATTACTAGCCAAAAGTTCCACAAAAGGCTTTTTTAAGGTTTTTTGTTTTTTTTGTAGTTTATTTTTGGCCCAAGAGTCCTTAAACTCTAACTTACTATACAAACTCATTGACTTTCCTTCTGATTCCCATTACTAGCCAAAAGTTCCACAAAAGGCTTTTTTAAGGTTTAAAAAAAAAAATAATTATACATTATGGCTGTACAGAAGTCCATATTTCACGTATTGAACATAGTTTTTTGCCCAAGATTCCTTAAACACTAACTTACTATACATACTCATTGACTTCCCTTCTGATTCCCATTATTAGCCAAAAGTTCTAAAAAATGTTTTTTTAAGGTTCTTTTTTTTGTGTACATGTTATGGTTGTACAGAAGTCCATATTTGACCTACTGAACCTATTTTTGGCCCAAGAGTCCTTAAGCACTAAATTACTATACTTACTCATTGACTTCCTTTCTGATTCCCATTACTAGCCAAAAGTTCCACAAAAGGCTTTTTTAATGTTTCTTTTTTTTGTGTACATGTTATGGCTGTACAGAAGCACATATTTCACGTACTGAACATAGTTTTTTGCCCAAGATTCCTTAAACTCTAACTTACTATACATACTCATTGACTTCCCATTTGTAGCCAAAAGTTCCACAAAAGGCTTTTTTAAGGTTCTTTTTTTTTGTTTTTTTGTACGTGTTATGGCTGTACAGAAGTCCATATTTGACCTATTGAACATATTTTTGTCCCAAGAGTCTTTAAACACTAACTTACTATACATACTCATTGACTTCCTTTCTGATTCCCATTACTGGCCAAAAGTTCCACAAAAGGCTTTTTTAAGGTTTCTTTTTTGTGTGTACATATGATGGTTGTACAGAAGTCCATATTTGACCTACTGCACCTACTTTTGGCCCAAGAGTCTTTAAACACTAAATTTCTATACATACTCATTGACTTCCTATTAGTAGCCAAAAGTTCCACAAAAGGCTTTTTTTAGGTTCTTTTTTTTTTTTTTTTTTTTACATGTTATGGCTGTACAGAAGTCCATATTTCACGTATTGAACATAGTTTTTTGCCCAAGATTCCTTAAACACTAACTTACTATACATACTCATTGACTTCCTTTCTGATTCCCATTACTAGCCAAAAGTTCCACAAAAGGATTTATTAAGGTTTTTTTTGTATTTTTTTGTATATTATGGCTGTACAGTAGTCCATATTTGACCTGCTGAACCTATTTTTGGCCCAAGAGTCCTTAAGCACTAAATTACTATACTTACTCATTGACTTCCTTTCTGATTCCCATTACTAGCCAAAAGTTCCACAAAAGTCTTTTTTAATTTTTCTTTTTTTGTGTACATGTTATGGTTGTACAGAAGTCCATATTTGACCTACTGAACCTACTTTTGGCCCAAGAGTCTTTAAACACTAAATTTCTATACATACTCATTGACTTCCCATTAGTAGCCAAAAGTTCCACAAAATGCTTTTTTAAGTTTTTTTTTTTTTTTTCTTGTACATGTTATGGCTGTACAGAAGTCCATATTTCACGTACTGAACATAGTTTTTTGCCCAAGATTCCTTAAACACTAACTTATTATACATACTCATTGACTTCCCTACTGATTCCCATTACTAGCCAAAAGTTTCAAAAAAGATTTTTTTATTTTTTATTTTTTTACATATTATGGCTGTGCAGAAGTCTAAGTTTCACCTACTGAACTATTTTTGGCACACAAGTCCTTAAAAACGAACTTACTGTACATACTCATTTGCGTCCCTTCTGATTCCCATTACTAGCCAAAAGTTCCTCAAAAGACTTTTTTAAGGTTCTTTTTTTTTGTACATTATGGCTGTACAGAAGTCCATATTTGACTACTGAACATATTTTTGTCCCAAGAGTCCTAAAACACTAACTTACTATTAATACAGAAGATTCACACAAGGTTTTATAAAGGTTTTTTTTTTTTTACATATTATGGGAGTCCATATTTGACCTACTGAACATAGTTTTTGCCCAAGATTCCTTAAACACTAACTTACTATACAAACTCATTGACTTTCCTTCTGATTCCCATTACTAGCCAAAAGTTCCACACAAGGTTTTTTGAATGTTTTTTTAATTTTTTTTTTTAAGTTTTTATTTTTTTTATTTTTATACATATTATGGCTGTGCAGTAGTCCATATTTGACCTACTGAACATAATTTTGGCCCAAGAGTCCTTAAACACTAACTTACTATACATACTCATTGACTTCCCTTCTGATTCCCATTACTAGCCAAAAGTTCGAAAAAAGGTTTTTTTAAGGTTCTTTTTTTTGTGTACATGTTATGGTTGTACAGAAGTCCATATTTGACCTACTGAACCTATTTTTGGCCCAAGAGTCCTTAAGCACTAAATTACTATACTTACTCATTGACTTCCTTTCTGATTCCCATTACTAGCCAAAAGTTCCACAAAAGGCTTTTTTAATGTTTCTTTTTTTTGTGTACATGTTATGGTTGTACAGAAGTCCATATTTGACCTACTGAACCTACTTTTGGCCCAAGAGTCTTTAAACACTAAATTTCTATACATACTCATTGACTTCCCATTAGTAGCCAAAAGTTCCACAAAAGTTTTTTTTTTTTTTTTTTTGTACATGTTATGGCTGTACAGAAGTCCATATTTCACTTACTGAACATAGTTTTTTGCCAAAGATTCCTTAAATACTAACTTACTGTACATACTCATTAACTTCCCTTTTGATTCCCATTACTAGCCAAAAGTTCCTCAAAATACTTTTTTAAGGTTCTTTTTTTTTGTACATTATGGCTGTACAGAAGTCCATATTTGACTACTGAACATATTTTTGTCCCAAGAGTCCTAAAACACTAACTTACTATTCATACAGAAGATTCACACAAGGTTTTATAAAGGTTTTTTTTTTTTTTTTACATATTATGGGTGTCCATATTTGACCTAATGAACATAGTTTTTGCCCAAGAGTCCTTAAATACTAAATTACTATACATACTCATTTGCTTCCCTTCTGATTCCCATTACTAGCCAAAAGTTCAACAAAAGGTTTTTTTTTTTTTTGTACATATGGCTGTACAGAAGACCATATCTGACCTACTGAACATATTTTTGGCAGAAGAGTACTTAAACAATAAGTTACTATACATACTCATTGACTTCCCTTTTGATTCCCATTACTAACCAAAACTTCCACAAAAGTTTTTTTTTCTTCTTTTTTTACGTTATGACTGTATAGATGTCCATATTTGACCTATTGAACATATTTTTGTCCCAAGAGTCTTTAAACACTAACTTCCTTTCTGATTCCTATTTATAGCCAAAAGTTCCACAAAAGGCTTTTTTAAGGTTTCTTTTTTTTGTGTACATGTTATGGCTGTACAGAAGTCCATATTTGACCTACTTAACCTATTTTTGGTCCAAGAGTCCTTAAGCACTAAATTACTATACTTACTCATTGACTTCCTTTCAGATTCCCATTAGTAGCCAAAAGTTCCACAAAAGGCTTTTTAAAGTTTTTTTTTTTTTTTTTTGTACATGTTATGGCTGTACAGAAGTCCATATTTCACGTACTGAACATAGTTTTTTGCCCAAGATTCCTTAAACACTAACTTACTATACATACTCATTGACTTCCTTTCTGATTCCCATTACTAGCCAAAAGTTCCACAAAAGGATTTATTAAGGTTCTTTTTTTTTTTTTTTTTTTTTACATGTTATGGCTGTACAGAAGTCCATATTTGACCTACTGAACCTATTTTTGGCCCAAGATTCCTTAAACGCTACACTAAATTATTATACATACTCATTGACTTCCTTTCTGATTCCCATTACTATCCAAAAGTTCAACAAAAGGCTGTTTTAAGGTTCCTTTTTTTTTTTTTTTTTTTTTTTTACATGTTATGGCTGTACAGACGTCCA
>CM077200.1:20632875-20645375 GCA_039654625.1 Rhinogobio ventralis | reverse complement strand
CTCATTGGCTTCCCTTCTGATTCAAATAACTAGCCAAAAGTTCTGAAAAAGATTTTTTCTTTTTTTTTTTACATGTTATGGCTGTACAGAAGTCCATATTTGACCTACTGAAGCTATTTTTGACCCAAGAGTCCTTAAACACTAACTTACTACACATACAGAAGTTCCACACAAGGTTTTTGAAAGGTTTTTTTAAAAGGGTTTTTTTTGTTTTTGTTTTTTTTTTACATATTATGGGTGTCCATATTTGACCTACTGAACATAGTTTTAGCCTAAGAGTCCTTAAACACTAAATTAATATACATACTCACTGACTTCCTTTCTGATTCCCATTACTAGCCAAAAGTTCAACAAAAGGCTGTTTTGAGGTTCTTTTTTCTTTTTTTTTCTTTTTTTTACACGTTATGGCTGTGTAAAAGTCCATATTTCACCTACTGAACTATTTTTGGCACAAAAGTCCTTAAAAACGAACTTACTATACACACTCATTGACTTCCCCTCTGATTCCTTTTACTAGCCAAAAGTTGCACAGAAGGCTTTTAAGTTTTTATTTTTATTTTTGTATATTATGGCTGTACTGAAGTCTATATTTGACTTATTGAACATATTTTTTGGCCCAACAGACCTTAAACACTAACTTACTATACATATTCATTGACTTCCCTTCTGATTCACATTACCAGCCAAAAGTTCCACAAAAGGCTTTTTTAAGGTTTTTTTTTAATTTTTTTAATTCGTACGTTATGGCTGTACAGAAGTTCATATTTGACCTACTGAACTTACTTTTGACCCAAGAGTCCTTAAACACTAAATTACTATACATACTCCTTGACTTCAATTATTATTTCCATTACTACATTACTAGCCAAATGTTCCCAAAAAGGTTTTTCTTTTTTTTCTTTTTTACATGTTATGGCTGTACAGCAGTCCATAATTCACCTACTGAACATAGTTTTTGCCCAAAAGTCCGTAAATACTAACTTTACTATACATACTCATTGACTTCCTTTCTGATTTCCATTACTAGCCAAAAGTTCCAAAAAAGGTTTTTCTTTTTTTTCTTGTTTTTTTTTTATTTTTTTTATTCAGAAGTCCATATTTGACCTACTGAACCATTTTGTGACCCTAGAGTCCTTAAACACTAAATTACTATACATATTTATTGACCACTTCTGATTTCCATTACTAGCCAAAAGTTGTAAAAAAAAAAATTTTTTTATTTTTTTTTTATTTTTTTTTTATATGTTATGGCTGTACATAAGTCAATATATGACCTACTGAACCTATTTTTGGCCGAAGATACCTTAAATACTAAATTACTATACATACTCATTGACTTTCCTTCTGATTCCCATTACTAGCCAAAGTTCCATAAAAGGCTTTTTTAAAGATTTTTTAATAAAAAAGTTTGTACGTTATGGCTTTACAGAAGTCCATATTTCACCTACTGAAGCAATTTTTGGCCCAAGAGTCCTTAAACACTAAATTACTATACATACTCATTGACTTACTTTCTAATTCACTTTACTAGCCAAAAGTTCTAAAATATAAATTTATATATATATATATATATATATATATTTTTTTTTTTTATTTTATATATTTTTTTTTTTACATGTTATGGCTGGTCAGAAGTCCATATTTGATCTACTGAACCTATTTTTGACCCAAGTTTTTTTTTTTTTTAACATGTGGCTGTTCAGAAGTCCATATTTGACCTACTTAAACATTTTTTGACCCTAGAGTCCTTAAACACTAAATTACTATACATATTCATTGACTTTACTTCTGATTTCCATTACTAGCCAAAAGTTCCAAAAAAGGCTTTTTAAGATGTTTTTTAATAAAAAAGTTTGCACGTTATTTTTGGCCCAAGAGTCCTTAAACTCTAAATTACTATACTTACTCATTGACTTCCCTTCTGATTTCCAGTACTAGCCAAAAGTTCCTAAAAAGTTTTTTTTTTATTTTTTTTTTTTTACATATTATGACTGTGCAGAAGTCCATATTTCACCTACTGAACATAGTTTTTGCCCAAGAGTTCTTAAATACTAAATTAGTATACATACTCGTTGACTTTCCTTCTGATTCCCATTATTAGCCAAAAATTCCATAAAAGACTTTTTTAAGTTTTTTTTTTTTTTAATTCTACGTTATTTTTGGCCCAAGAGTCCTTAAACTCTAAATTACTATACTTTCTCATTGACTTCACTTCTGAATTCCATTACTAGCCAAAAGTTCCAAAAAAGGTTTTTTTTTCCTTCATGTTATGGCTGTACAGAAGTCCATATTTCACCTACTGAACATAGTTTTTGCCCAAGAGTCCTTAAACACTAACTTACTATACATACTCATTGAATTCCCTTCTGATTCTCATTACTAGTCAAAAGTTCCACAAAAGTTTTATTTATTTTTTCATTTTTTTTAAATTGTACGTTATTTTTGGCCAAGAGTCCTTAAATACTAAATTATATACATACTCATTGACTTCACTTCTGATTTCCATTACTAGCCAAAAGTTCCAAAAAAAGTTTTTTTTTCCCTTCATGTTATGGCTGTACAGAGGTCCATATATGACCTACTGAACCTATTTTTGGCCCAAGAGTCCTTAAACACTAAATTACTATACATACTCATTGACCACTTCTGATTTCCATTACTAGCCAAATGTTCTAAAAAAGAATTGTTCTTTTTTATTTTTTTTTATTTTATATGTTATGGCTGTACAGAAGTCCATATATGACCTATACTGAACCTATTTTTGGCCCAAGATACCTTAAACACCAAATTACTATACATACTCATTGACCACTTCTGATTCCCATTACTAGCAAAAAGTTCCATAAAAGGCTTTTTTAAGGTTTTTTTAATAAAAAAAGTTTGTACGTTATGGCTGTACAGAAGTCCATATTTGACCTACTGAACCTATTTTTGGCCCAAGAGACCTTAAACACTAAATTACTATACATACTCATTGACTTCCTTTCTGATTCCCATTACTAGTCAAAAGTTCCATAAAAGGCTTTTTTAAGGTTTTTTTTAATAAAAAAGTTTGTACGTTGTGGCTTTACAGATGTCCAAATTTGACCTACTGAACCTATTTTTGGCCCAAGATACCATAAACACTAAATTACTATACATACTCATTGACCACTTCTGATTCTCATTACTAGTCAAAAGTTCCACAAAAGTTTTATTTATTTTTTCATTTTTTTTAAATTGTACGTTATTTTTGGCCAAGAGTCCTTAAATACTAAATTATATACATACTCATTGACTTCACTTCTGATTTCCATTACTAGCCAAAAGTTCCAAAAAAAGTTTTTTTTTCCCTTCATGTTATGGCTGTACAGAGGTCCATATATGACCTACTGAACCTATTTTTGGCCCAAGAGTCCTTAAACACTAAATTACTATACATACTCATTGACCACTTCTGATTTCCATTACTAGCCAAATGTTCTAAAAAAGAATTGTTCTTTTTTATTTTTTTTTATTTTATATGTTATGGCTGTACAGAAGTCCATATATGACCTATACTGAACCTATTTTTGGCCCAAGATACCTTAAACACCAAATTACTATACATACTCATTGACCACTTCTGATTCCCATTACTAGCAAAAAGTTCCATAAAAGGCTTTTTTAAGGTTTTTTTAATAAAAAAAGTTTGTACGTTATGGCTTCACAGAAGTCTATATTTGACCTACTGAACCTATTTTTGGCCCAAGAGTCCTTAAACACTAAATTACTATACATACTCATTGACTTCCTTTCTGATTCCCATTACTAGTCAAAAGTTCCATAAAAGGCTTTTTTAAGGTTTTTTTTAATAAAAAAGTTTGTACGTTATGGCTTTACAGATGTCCAAATTTGACCTACTGAACCTATTTTTGGCCCAAGATACCATAAACACTAAATTACTATACATACTCATTGACCACTTCTGAATTCCATTACTAGCCAAAAGTTCCAAAAAAGTTTTTTTTCCTTCATGTTATGGCTTTACAGAAGTCCATATTTCACCTACTGAACATAGTTTTTGCCCTAGAGTCCTTAAACACTAACTTACTATACATACTCATTGAATTCACTTCTGATTCTCATTACTAGTCAAAAGTTCCACAAAAGTTTTATTTATTTTTTCATTTTTTTTAATTGTATGTTATTTTTGGCCCAAGAGTCCTTAAATACTAAATTACTATACATACTCATTGACTTCCTTTCTGATTCCCATTACTAGCCAAAAGTTCCATAAAAGGCTTTTTAAAGGTTTTTTTTTAATAAAAAAGTTTGTACGTTATGGCTTTACAGATGTCCAAATTTGACCTACTGAACCTATTTTTGGCCCAAGAGTCCTTAAACACTAACTTACTATACATACTTATTGACTAATTCGTCAACAAAAGGTTTTTCTTATATGCTTGCAATGCAAATGCACTTATATCTTCAATGCACAACGAGTTTTGTATGCATTGCAATGCAAAAGCACTAATCTCTTTAATGCACTAAGATTTCTTATATGCACTGTAATGTAAAAGCACTAATATATTAAATGCACAACGAGTTATTGTATGCAATGCAATGCAAACGCACTAATCTCTTCAATGCACAAGGAGTTCTTGTTATGCAAAAGCAATTATCTCTTCAATGAACGAGTTCTTGAATGCAATGCAGTGCAAAACCACTAATCTCTTCAATGCACAACAAGTTTTTGTATGCATTGCAAAAGCAGTTGTCTCTTAAATGCACAACGAGTTCTTATATGCGTTGTAATGCAAAACCAATGATCTCTTCAATGAACAACGAGTTATTGAATGCAATGCAAAACTACTAAGCTCTTCATGCACAACAGTTTATGTTTGCATTGTAATGCAAAAGCACCATCTCTTCAATGCACGAGTTATTGTATGCAATTGCAATGTAGAAGCACTTATCACTTCAATCACAACGATATTTGTATGCAATGCAAAAGCACAAATCTCTTTAATGCACATCGAGTTCTTGCATGCATTGCAATTCAAAAGCAGTAATACCTTCAATTCAGAACGAGGTCTTGTATGCAATTCAATGCAAAGCACTAATCTTTTCGATGCACAAAGATGTCGAAATGCATTGTAATGCAAAAGCAGGAATGTCTTCAGTGCACAACACGTTCTTGTATGCATTGCAATGCAAAAGCACTAGTCCTTCAATGCACTAGTCGTTGTACGCAATGCAATAAAAAAGCACTAACTCTCTTTAAAGCACAAATATTTCTTAGTATGCACTGTAAAGCAAAGCACTAATATCTTCAATGCAGAACGAGTTTTGGTATGCAATGCAATGCAAAAGGCACTAATCTCTTCAATACACAACGAGTTTTGTATGCATTGCAATGCAAAAGCACTAATCTCTTTAATGCACAAAGATTTCTTATATGTTTCGTAATGCAAAAGCAATTATGTCTTCAATGCACAACGAGTTTTGTATGCATTGCAATGCAAAAGCACTAATCTCTTTAATGCACTAAGATTTCTTATATGCACTGTAATGTAAAAGCACTAATATATTAAATGCACAACGAGTTATTGTATGCAATGCAATGCAAACGCACTAATCTCTTCAATGCACAAGGAGTTCGTATATCCCTTGTAATGCAAAAGCAATTATCTCTTCAATGAACGAGTTCTTGAATGCAATGCAGTGCAAAACCACTAATCTCTTCAGTGCACAACTAGTTTTTGTATGCATTGCAAAAGCAGTTGTCTCTTAAATGCACAACGAGTTCTTATATGCCTTGTAATGCAAAAGCAATGATCTCTTCAATGAACAACGAGTTCTTGAATGCAATGCAAAACTACTAAGCTCTTCATGCACAACAGTTTATGTTTGCATTGTAATGCAAAAGAGTTATTGTATGCAATTGCAATGTAGAAGCACTTATCACTTCAATCACAACGATATTTGTATGCAATGCAAAAGCACAAATCTCTTTAATGCACATCGAGTTCTTGCGTGCATTCCAATTCAAAAGCAGTAATATCTTCAATGCAGAACGAGGTCTTGTATGCAATTCAATGCAAAGCACTAATCTTTTCAATGCACAAAGATGTCGAAATGCATTGTAATGCAAAAGCAGGAATGTCGAAATGCACAACACGTTCTTGTATGCATTGCAATGCAAAAGGACTAGTCCTTCAATGCACTAGTCGTTGTACGCAATGCAATAAAAAAGCACTAACTCTCTTTAAAGCACAGATATTTTTTAGTATGCACTGTAATGCAAAAGCACTGATATCTTCAATGCAGAACAAGTTTTGGTATGCAATGCAAAACGGACTTATGTCTTCAATGCACAAAAGTTCTTATATGCATTGCAATGCAAAAGCACTAGTCCTTCAATGCACTAGTCGTTGTACGCAATGCAATAAAAAAGCACTAACTCTCTTTAAAGCACAAATATTTCTTAGTATGCACTGTAATATCTTCAATGCAGAACGAGTTTTGGTATGCAATGCAATGCAAAAAGCACTAATCTCTTCAATACACAACGAGTTTTGTATGCATTGCAATGCAAAAGCACTAATCTCTTTAATGCACAAAGATGTATTATATGCATCGTAATGCATAAGCAATTATGTCTAATCCTGCAATGCACAACGAATTCGTATATGTATTGTAATGCAAAAGAACTAACCTCTTCAATGCACAACGAGTTATTGTATGCAATGCAAAAGCACTGATCTCTTCAATGCAGAACGAGTTTTATATGTATTGTAATGTAAAAGCACTAATCTTTCAATGCACAACGAATTATTATATGCTTAGTGCTTTTGCATTACAACAAAAGCACTAATCTCTTCAATGCAGAACAAGTTCTTGAATGCAATGCAAACGCACTTATCTCTCTAATACACAAAAGTTCTTGTATGCATTGTAATGCAAAAGCAGTAATCTCTTTAATGCACAACGACTTATTGTATGCAATGCAAACACACTTATTTCTTCAATGCACAAAAATACTTTTATACATTGTAATGCAAAAGTACTAATCTCTTCAATGCACAACTACTTTTTGTATGCAACAGCACTGACCTCTTCAATGCACGAGTTTTTGTATGCAATGCAATGCAAAAGCACTAGTCTCTTCAGTGCTCGCTTTCTTGTATGCACTTTCTTGTATGTAATGCAACAGTTCACATGTTGCGTTATCTCCTTAATACACAATGCATTTAGTTAGATGGTGCAAAATAAATGATCTCTTCATTATATAACAACATTTTTATGCAGTGAAAAAGTGAAACAGAACAGTGAAACAGAGCATATGTTATTCTTTAATGCACAACGGAATAGTTTTGGTTATCTAAACAGAGCATTTTTGTTCACTAAATCACGGATTAAGCAATGCAACAATTATGTTATGTGTTATTTCTTCAATGCAGAGGAATGAGTTAGTTCTTGTATGCATATTAATGAAACGAGCAAATCTCAAGAGTTATGTTATCTATTCAATGCGCAAGGTCGTCTATGCAATGCAGATAGTCTATGCAATGCATTGAAGCAGCATATGTTATTCACAATGCACAACGTATTAAGTTAGATCCTGCATGCAAAGTAAACCACACGTGTTCTCACTTCAATTCATAACGGAATGAGTTTGCACATATGTTTATGTTATATTTAGTATTCAATGCTCAGCGAATTAAGTTAGATCGTGTATGCAGTGCAATGCAACGGCAAATATGTTATTTAAATGCACAACGGCATGAGTTAGTGCTTTTGCAGTGCACTACAACAACACATGTTGTTTTATGTCTTCAATGCACAACGGAATAATTAAGTTTTGTATGCAATCTAGCAGAGAAAAACATAACATTTTAAGTGTGTTCCTCACTGCAAAAAGGATTAAGTTTAGTGTAAGCAGAACATAATAAATATATGTCTGACCAAGGGGTCCACACAAGGTTTTTAACTATATAATTCCAAAGACTCCTTCTGTTGTTAAATCAACCAGACAGTAGTCCATATTTGATCCACTAAACATATATCTAGCCCAAGAGTCCTCGATTATGTGTCATGTGTCGAACATTGAATTCAACGAATTTTGGCCCTTCTAGCCAAAAGTTCCACAAAAGTTTTTTTTATTTTGTATGGCTGTGCAGAAGTCCATATTTGACCTATTGAACCTATTTTTAAGTCCTTAAACACTAAAGTCAATACTCATTGACCCCTTCTGATTCCCATTTCTGGCCTAAAGTTCCACACAATTTTTTTAAATTTTTAAAAAAACGTTTTTTTTGTTCATTATAGCTGTACAGAAGTCCATATTTGACCTATTGAACCTATTTTTGGCCTAAGAGTCCTTAAACACTAACTATACATACCTTATTGACTTACCTTCTGATTCCCATTTCTAGCCAAAAGTTCAACAAAAAGGCTTTTTAAAGTTTTTTTTTGTTTTTTTGTACAGAAGTCCATATTTGACCTACTGAACATATTTTTAACCCAAGAGTGCATAAACACTAAATTACTATACATACTCATTGACTTCAGTTCTGATTTCCATTAATAGCCAAATGTTCCCAAAAAGGTTTTTCCTTTCTTTTCTAGTTTTTTTTTTTTTAAATGTTATGGCTGTACAGAAGTCCATATTTGACCTACTAAACCTATTTTTGGCCCAAGAGTCCTTAAACACTAACTTGCTATACATACTCATTGACATCACTTCTGATTCCCATTAATAGCGAAAAGTTCCACACAAGGTTTCTTAAAGGTTTTTTTTTTTTTTTCATACATTATCCATATTTGACCTACTGAACGTATTTTTTGCCCAAGAGTCCTTAAACAATAAGTTACTACACATACTTAGTGACCACTACTGATTCCCATTTCTAGCCAAATGTTCCATAAAAGTTTTTTTTTTTTTTTCATATTATGGCTGTACAGAAGTCCATATTTGACCTACTGAACATAGTTTTTGCCCAAGAGTCATTAAACATTAACTTGCTATAAATACTCATTGACTTCCTTTGTGATTCACATTTCTAGCCAAAAGTTCCACAAAAGGCTTATTTGAGGTTTTTTTTTTTTGTACATTATGGCTGTACAGAAGTCCATATTTCACCTACTGAACATAGTTTTTGCCCAAGAGTCCTTAAACAATAAGTTACTATACATACTAATTGACTTCCCTTTTGATGCCCATTACTAGCCAAAAGTTCCACACAAGGTTTTTGAATGTTTTTTTAAGGTTTTTTAAAAAGTTTTTATTTTTATATTTTTTATTTTTATACATATTATGGCTGTGCAGTAGTCCACATTTGACCTACTGAACCTACTTTTGGCCCAAGAATCTTTAAACACTAAATTACTATACATACTCATTGACTTCCCTTCTGATTCCCATTACTAGCCAAAAGTTCCACAAAAGGCTTTTTTTAAGGTTTTAAAAAAAAAAAAAAAAAAACAATTTGTACGTTATGACTGTACAGAAGTCCATATTTGACCTATTGAACATATTTTTGTCCCAAGAGTCCTTAAACACTAACTTACTATACATACTCATTGACTTCCTTTCTGATTCCCATTACTAGCCAAAAGTTCCACAAAAGGCTTTTTTAAGGTTTTTTGTTTTTTTTGTAATTTATTTTTGGCCCAAGAGTCCTTAAACTCTAACTTACTATACAAACTCATTGACTTTCCTTCTGATTCCCATTACTAGCCAAAAGTTCCACACAAGGTTTTTTGAATGTTTTTTTAAGGTTTTTTTTTAAGTTTTTATTTTTATTTTTTTTATTTTTATACATATTATGGCTGTGCAGTAGTCCATATTTGACCTACTGAACATAATTTTGGCCCAAGAGTCCTTAAACACTAACTTACTATACATACTGATTGACTTCCCTTCTGATTCCCATTACTAGCCAAAAGTTTTAAAAAAGGTTTTTTTAAGGTTCTTTTTTTTGTGTACATGTTATGGTTGTACAGAAGTCCATATTTGACCTACTGAACCTATTTTTGGCCCAAGAGTCCTTAAGCACTAAATTACTTTACATACTCATTGACTTCCCTTCTGATTCCCATTACTAGCCAAAAGTTCTAAAAAAGGTTTTTTTAAGGTTCTTTTTTTTGTGTACATGTTATGGTTGTACAGAAGTCCATATTTGACCTACTGAACCTATTTTTGGCCCAAGAGTCCTTAAGCACTAAATTACTATACTTACTCATTGACTTCCTTTCTGATTCCCATTACTAGCCAAAAGTTCCACAAAAGGCTTTTTTAAGGTTTTTTGTTTTTTTTGTAATTTATTTTTGGCCCAAGAGTCCTTAAACTCTAACTTACTATACAAACTCATTGACTTTCCTTCTGATTCCCATTACTAGCCAAAAGTTCCACAAAAGGCTTTTTTAAGGTTTAAAAAAAAAAAATGTATACATTATGGCTGTACAGAAGTCCATGTTTCACGTATTGAACATAGTTTTTTGCCCAAGATTCCTTAAACACTAACTTACTATACATACTCATTGACTTCCCTTCTGATTCCCATTACTAGCCAAAAGTTCTAAAAAAGGTTTTTTTAAGGTTCTTTTTTGTGTGTACATGTTATGGTTGTACAGAAGTCCATATTTGACCTACTGAACCTATTTTTGGCCCAAGAGTCCTTAAGCACTAAATTACTATACTTACTCATTGACTTCCTTTCTGATTCCCATTACTAGCCAAAAGTTCCACAAAAGGCTTTTTTAATGTTTCTTTTTTTTGTGTACATGTTATGGTTGTACAGAAGTCCATATTTGACCTACTGAACCTACTTTTGGCCCAAGAGTCTTTAAACACTAAATTTCTATACATACTCATTGACTTCCCATTAGTAGCCAAAAGTTCCACAAAAGGCTTTTTTAAGTTTTTTTTTTTTTTTTTTTGTACATGTTATGGCTGTACAGAAGTCCATATTTCACGTACTGAACATAGTTTTTTGCCAAAGATTCCTTAAATACTAACTTACTATACATACTCATTGACTTCCCTACTGATTCCCATTACTAGCCAAAAGTCCCACGAAAGTTTTTTTTTTTTTTTTTTCTTACATGTTATGGCTGTGCAGAAGTCTATGTTTCACCTACTGAACTATTTTTGGCACACGAGTCCTTAAAAATGAACTTACTGTACATACTCATTAACTTCCCTTTTGATTCCCATTACTAGCCAAAAGTTCCTCAAAATACTTTTTTAAGGTTCTTTTTTTTTGTACATTATGGCTGTACAGAAGTCCATATTTGACTACTGAACCTACTTTAGGCCCAAGATTCCTTAAACTCTAACTTACTATACATACTCCTTGACTTCCCTTTACCAGCCAAAAGTTCCACAAAATGCTTTTTTAAGGTTTTTAAAAGAAAAAAAACAATTTGTACGTTATGGCTGTACAGAAGTCCATATTTGACCTATTGAACATATTTTTGGCCCAAGAGTCTTTAAACACTAAATTTCTATACATACTCATTGACTTCCCATTAGTAGCCAAAAGTTCCACAAAAGGCTTTTTAAAGTTTTTTTTTTTTTTGTACATGTTATGGCTGTACAGAAGTCCATATTTCACGTACTGAACATAGTTTTTTGCCCAAGATTCCATGAACACTAACTTACTATACATACTCATTGACTTCCTTTCTGATTCCCATTACTAGCCAAGAGTTCCACAAAAGGATTTATTAAGGTTTTTTTTTTTTTTGTACATTATGGCTGTACAGAAGTCCATATTTGACCTACTGAACATAGTTTTAGCCTAAGAGTCCTTAAACACTAAATTACTATCCATACTCATTGACTTCCTTTCCGATTCCCATTACTAGCCAAAATTTCAACAAAAGGCTCTTTTAAGGTTCTTTTTTTTTTTTTTTTTTTTGACATGTTATGGCTGTACAGAAGTCCATATTTGACCTACTGAACGTATTTTTGGCCCAAGAGTCCTTAAACGCTACACTAAATTACTATACATACTCATTGACTTCCTTTCTGATTCCCATTACTATCCAAAAGTTGAACAAAAGGCTGTTTTAAGGTTCCTTTTTTTTTTTTTTTTTTTTTTTTTACATGTTATGGCTGTACAGACGTCCATATTTGACCTACAGAACCTATTTTTTACTAAAAGTTCCCAAAAAGTTTTTTTTTTATTTTTTTTTTTATTTTTTTTTAATATGTTTTGGCTGTGTAGAAGTCCATATTTGACCTACTGAACATATTTTTGGCACAAGAGTCCTTAAACACTGTCTTACTATACATACTCATTGACGTCCCTTCTGATTCCCATTACTAGCCAAAAGTTCCACAAAAGTTTTTTTTTTGTACATGTTATGTCTGTAAAGAAGTCCACAAGAGTCCTTAAACACTGACTTACTATACATACTCATTGACATCCCTTTTGATTCCCATTACTAACCAAAATTAGTTTTTTTTTAACGTTTTTTTACGAGGTTTTTTTTGTACGTGTTATGGCTGTACAGATGTCCATATTTGA
>CM077200.1:20605375-20615375 GCA_039654625.1 Rhinogobio ventralis | reverse complement strand
ACTCATTGACTTCCCCTCTGATTCCTATTACTAGCCAAAACTTGCATAAAAGGCTTTTATGTTATTATTTTTATTTTTAAATATTATGGCTGTACTGAAGTCTATATTTGACTTATTGAACATATTTTTTGGCCCAACAGTCCTTAAACACTAACTTACTATACATATTCATTGACTTCCCTTCTGATTCACATTACCAGCCAAAAGTTCCACAAAAGGCTTTTTTAAGTTTTTTTTTTTTTTTTTAATTCGTACTTTATGGCTGTACAGAAGTTCATATTTGACCTACTGAACTTATTTTTGACCCAAGAGTCCTTAAACACTAAATTACTATACATACTCCTTGACTTCACTTATGATTTCCATTACTACATTACTAGCCAAATGTTCCCAAAAAGGTTTTTCTTTTTTTTTCTTTTTTACATGTTATGGCTGTACAGAAGTCCATATTTGACCTACTGAATCTATTTTTTACCAAAAGTTCCAAAAAAGTTTTTTTTTTTTTAAATGTTTTATATGTTTTGGCTGTGTAGAAGTCCATATTTCACCTACTGAACTATTTTTGGCACAAGAGTCCTTAAAAATGAACTTATTATATATACTCATTGGCTTCCCTTCTGAATCCTATTACTAGCCAAAAGTTCCTCAAAAGGCTTTTTTTAAGGTTCTTTTTTTTATACATTATGGCTGTACAGAAGTCCATATTTGACCTAGTAAACATATTTTTGGCACAAGAGTCCTTAAACACTGACTTACTATACATACTCATTGACTTCCTTTCTGATTCCCATTACTAGCCAAAAGTTCCACAAAAGGATTTATTAAGGTTTTTTTTTTTTTTTTTAAATGTTATTATCCATATTTGACCTACATATTTGACTTCACTTATGATTTCTATTAGTACATTACTAGCCAAATGTTCCCAAAAAGGTTTTTTTTTTTTTTTTTAAATGTTATGGCTGTACATAATTCATATTTGACCTACTGAACCTGTTATTGGCCCAAGCGTCCTTAAACACTAAATTACTATACATACTCATTAACTTCCCTTCTGATTCCCATTACTAGCCAAAAGCTTCATAAAAGGTTTTTTGTTTTTTTTGTTTTACATGTTATGGCTGTTCAGAAGTCCATAATTGACCTACTGAATCTATTTTTGCCCAAGAGTTCTTAAATACTAACTTACTATACATACTCATTGACTTCCTTTCTGATTCGCATTACTAGCCAAAAGTTACACAAAAGGGTTTTTTAAGGTTTTTTTATTTTTTTATTTGTACGTTATTTTTGGCCCAAGAGTCCTTCAACTCTAAATTACTATCTTTATTAATTGACCACCTCTGAAAAAAAAAATTTTTATTTATTTTTTTACGTTATGGCTGTTCAGAAGTCCATATTTTATTTACTGAACATAGGTATTGCCCAAGAGTCCTTAAACACTATCTTACTATACATACTCTTTGACTTCCCTTCTGATTCCCATTACTAGTCAACAGTTCCACAAAAGTTTTTTTTTTTTTTTACATGTTATGGCTGTTCAGAAGTCCATATTTGACCTACTGAACCTATTTTTGACCCAAGAGTCCTTAAACACTAAATTACGATATATACTCATTGACTTCCCTTCTGATTCCCATTACTAGCCCATTACTTTTTTTTTACATGTTATGGCTGTGCAGAACTCCATATTTGAACTCCTGAACATAGTTGCCCAAGAGTCCTTAAACATTAGCTTACTATACATACTTATTGACTATTTGGCTAATTGGTCCACAAAAGATTTTTAAAAAAAAATATTTTTCAAGGTGTTGTTTTTTATGACGTTATATCTATACAGGTCCAGATTTGACTATCTAAATAAATGTCTGGCCATGGGGTCCACAAAAGTTTTTACTATATATTCTCAAAGTCTAGACTAGTAAAGACTACAGCCATACAGTAGTCCATATTTGACCTTTCTGAACATATTTTTGACGAAAGAGTCTTTGAATATTGACTCTCTATCCATACATATTGAATCCTTCTTATGTTATGTCAGCCGTACAGTATTCCATATTTGACCCAAATAACATATTTCTGGCCCAAGAGCATTCGATCATGAACTGTGGGAATATGTTCAGTGGGTCAAATATGGACTTCTGTTAGCCATAACATGAAAATAAAATAAAACCAAAGATAAAAAAAATATTTTGTGGAACTTTTGGACAGAAATGGGAATCAGAAGGGAAGTCAATAAATATGTGTAGTAAGTTAATGTTCAATGACTCTTTGGCCAGATATATATTCAGTAGGTCAATTATGGTCTTCTGGTCTTAATATGCATTAAATCTCTTCAATGAACGATTTATTGTATGCAATGGAAACGCACTAATCTCTTCAATGCACAACTCGTTTTTGTATGCATTGCAAAAGCAGTTGTCTCTTAAATGCCGAAGTTCTTGTATGCAATTGCAATGCAAAAGCACTAAATCTATTCAATGAACGATTAGTTTTGTATGTATTGTAATGCAAAAGCACTAATAATGGAAAAGCAATTACTCTCTTCAATGCAAGAGTTATTGTATGCAATGCAAACGCACTAATCTCTTCAATGCACAAATATGTCAACTAGTCGCTGTACGCAATGCAATAAAAAAGCAGTAAATCTCTTTAAAGCACAAAGATTTCTTAGTATGCACTGTAATGCAAAAGCACTAATCTCTTCAATGAACGATCAGTTTTGCATGCATTACAATGCAAAAGCACTAATCTCTTCAATGCACAACGAGTTTTGTATGCATTGCAATGCAAAAGCACTAATCTATTTAATGCACAAAGATTTCTTATATGCATCGTAATGCAAAAGCAATTATGTCTTCAATGCACAACGAGTTATTGTAAGCAATGCAATGCAAACGCACTAATCTCTTCAATGTACGATTCATTTTACATGTTTTGCAGAATGAGCTATAGTATGCAATGCAATTCAAACACACTTATCTGTTCAATGCACAATGAGTTTTATATGTATTGTAATGCAAAAGTACTAATAATGGAAAAGCAATTATCTCTTCAATGCAAGAGTTATTGTATGCAATGCAAACGCACTAATCTCTTCAATGAACAACGAGTTTTGTATGCATTGCAATGGAAAAGCACTAATCTCTTCAATGCTCAAATATGTATATTATGCATTGTAATGCAAAATAACTTATATCTTGAATGCAGAACGAGTTTTGGTATGCAATGCAATGCAAAAGCACTAAATCATTCAATGAACGATTAGTTTTGTATGTATTGTAATGCAAAAGCACTAATAATGGAAAAGCAATTACTCTCTTCAATGCATGAGTTATTGTATGCAATGCAAACGCACTAATCTCTTCAATGCACAACGAGTTTTGTATGCATTGCAATGGAAAAGCACTAATCTCTTCAATGCACAAATATGTCAACTAGTCGCTGTACGCAATGCAATAAAAAAGCACTAAATCTCTTTAAAGCACAAAGATTTCTTAGTATGCACTCTAATGCAAAAGCACTAATCTCTTCAATGAACGATCAGTTTTGTATGCATTACAATGCAAAAGCACTAATCTCTTCAATGCACAACGAGTTTTGTATGCATTGCAATGCAAAAGCACTAATCTCTTCAATGCTCAAATATGTATATTATGCATTGTAATGCAAAATAACTTATATCTTGAATGCAGAACGAGTTTTGGTATGCAATGCAATGCAAAAGCACTAAATCTATTCAATGAACGATTAGTTTTGTATGTATTGTAATGCAAAAGCACTAATAATGGAAAAGCAATTACTCTCTTCAATGCAAGAGTTATTGTATGCAATGCAAACGCACTAATCTCTTCAATGCACAACGAGTTTTGTATGCATTGCAATGGAAAAGCACTAATCTCTTTAATGCACAAAGATTTCTTATATGCATCGTAATGCAAAATCAATTATTTCTTCAATGCACAACGAGTTATTGTAAGCAATGCATTGCAAACCCACTAATCTCTTCAATGTACGATTAATTCGACATGTTTTGCAGAATGAGTCATTGTATGCAATGCAATTCAAACACACTTATCTGTTCAATGCACAATGAGTTTTGTATGTATTGTAATGCAAAAGCACTAATAATGGAAAAGCAATTACTCTCTTCAATGCAAGAGTTATTGTATGCAATGCAAACGCACTAATCTCTTCAATGAACAACGAGTTTTGTATGCATTGCAATGGAAAAGCACTAATCTCTTCAATGCTCAAATATGTATATTATGCATTGTAATGCAAAATAACTTATATCTTAAATGCAGAACGAGTTTTGTATGCTTTGTAATGCTAAATCACTAATCTCTTCAATGAACGATTAGTTTTGCATGCATTAAACTGCAAAAGCACTAATCTCTTCAATGCAGAACGAGTTTTGTGTGTATTGTAATGTAAAAGCACTAATCCTTCAATACACAACGAATTCTCATATGCATTGTAATGCAAAAGCACTAATCTCTTCAATGCATAACGAGTTATTGTATGCAATGCAAAGGCACTTATCTCTTCAATGCACAAAAGTTATTGTATGCATTGTAATGCAAATGCACTAATCTCTTCAATGCACGAGTTATTGTATGCAATGTACGATTAGTTTTGCTTGCATTGCAATGCAAAAGCACTAATCTATTCAATGTACAATTAGTTTTGCATGCATTGCAATGCAAAAGCACTAATCTCTTCAAAGCAGAACGAGTTCTTGAATGCAATGCAAACGCACTTATCTCTTCAATGCATAAAAGTTATTGTATGCAATGCAACACCACTGACCTCTTCAATGCACGAGTTTTTGTATGCAATGCAAAAACACTAGTCTCTTCAGTGCTCGCTTTCTTGTATGCACTTTCTTGTTTGTAATGCAACAGTTCAAGTGTTGTATCTCCTTAATACACAACGCATTTAGTTAGATTTAGTCAAAAGAAATGATCTCTTCATTATATAACACAACATTTTTATGCAATGCATTGAAACAGAGCATATGTTATTCTTTAATGCACAACGGAATAGTTTGGGTTATCTAAACAGAGCATTTTAAGGTTGTTCACTAAATCACGGATTAAGCAATGCAACAATTATGTTATGTGTTATTTTATCAATGCAGAGGAATGAGTTAGTTCTTGTATGCATATTAATGAAATGAGCAAATCTCAAGAGTTGTTATCTATTCAATGCACAATGTAGATCGTCTATGCAATGCATTGAAGCAGTTAGATTAAGTTAGATCCTGCATGCAAAGTAAACAGCACACGTGTTCAATTCAATTCATAACGGAATGAGTTTGCACATATGTTTATGTTATATTTAGTATTCAATGCACAGCATATTAAGTTAGATCGTGTATGCAGTGCAATGCAACGGAAAATATGTTATTTAAATGCACAACGGCATGAGTTAGTTCTTGTTGCAGTGCACTACAACAGCACACGATGTCTTATGTCTTCAATGCACAAAGGAAAAATTAAGTTTTGTATGCAATAAAGCAGAGCAAAACATAACATTTTAAGTGTATTCGTCACTGCAAAAAGGTTTAAGTTTAGTGTAAGCAGAACATAATAAATATATATCTGACCAAGGTGTCCACACAAGGTTTTCAACTATATAATTCCATTGACTCATTGACTTCCTTTCTGATTCCCATTACTAGGCAAAAGTTCCACAAAAGGCTTTTTTAAGATTTTGTTTTTTGTTTTTTTGTACGTTATGGCTGTACAGAAGTCGATATTTGACCTACTGAATCTGTTTTTGGCCCAAGAGTCCTTAAACACTAACTTACTATACATACAAAAGTTCCACACAAGGATTTTTAAAGGTTTTTTTAAGGTTTTTTTTAAAGGTTTTTTTTTTTAAATGTATTTCTTACATATTATGGATGTCCATATTTGACCTACTGAACATAGTTTTTGCCCAAGAGTCCTTAAATATTAACTTACTATACATATTCACTGACTTCCCTTCTGATTGACATTACTAGCCAAAAGTTCTAAAAAAGATTTTTTTTTTCTTATTTCTTTTTTTTATTTTTATAAGTTATGGCTATACAGACGTCCATATTTGACCTACTGAACCTGTTTTTGGCCTAAGAGTCCTTAAACACTAAATTACTATACATAATCATTGACCGCTTCTGATTCACATTACTAGACAAAAGTTCCAAAAGAGGTTTTTCTTCTTTCTTTTTCTTTTTTTTACATGTTATAGCTGTACAGAAGTGCATATTTGACCTACTGAACCTGTTTTTGGCCCAAGAGTCCTTAAACACTAAATTACTATACATAATCATTGACTTCGCTTCTGATTCACATTACTAGACAAAAGTTCCAAAAGAGGTTTTTCTTTTTCTTTTTTTTTTTTTTTTTTTTTACATATTATGGCTGTACAGAAATACATATTTCACCTACTGGACATAGTTTTGGCCCAAGAGTCCTTAAACATTAACTTACTATACAAACTCATTGACTTTCCTTCTGATTCCCATTACTAGCCAAAGGTTCGAAAAAAGGTTTTTTTTAGGGTTCTTTTTTTGTGTACATGTTATGGTTGTACAAAAGTCCATATTTGACCTACTGAACCTACTTTTGGCCCAATAATCTTTGAACACTAAATTACTATACATACTCATTGACTTCCCTTCTGATTCCCATTACCAGCCAAAAGTTCCACAAAAGGATTTATTAAGGTTTCTAAAAAAAAAAAAAAAAATGTATACGTTATGGCTGTACAGAAGTCCATATTTGACCTATTGAACATATTTTTGTCCCAAGAGTCTTTAAACACTAACTTACTATACATACTCATTGACTTCCTTTCTGATTCCCATTACTAGCCAAAAGTTCCACAAAAGGATTTATTAAGGTTTTTTTTGTTTTTTTTTGTACATTATGGCTGTACAGAAGTCCATATTTGACCTACTGAACCTATTTTTGGCCCAAGAGTCCTTAAGAACTAAATTACTATACTTACTCTTTGACTTCCTTTCTGATTCCCATTACTAGCCAAAAGTTCCACAAAAGGCTTTTTTAATGTTTCTTTTTTTTGTGTACATGTTATGGTTGTACAGAAGTCCATATTTGACCTACTGAACCTACTTTAGGCCCAAGAGTCTTTAAACACTAAATTTCTATACATACTCATTGACTTCCTATTAGTAGCCAAAAGTTCCACAAAAGGCTTTTTTAAGGTTCTTTTTTTTTGTTTTTTGTACGTGTTATGGCTGTACAGAAGTCCATATTTCACGTACTGAACATAGTTTTTTGCCCAAGATTCCTTAAACTCTAACTTACTATACATACTCATTGACTTCCTATTACCAGCCAAAAGTTCCACAAAAGGCTTTTTTAAGGTTCTTTTTTTTTGTTTTTTGTACGTGTTATGGCTGTACAGAAGTCCATATTTCACGTACTGAACATAGTTTTTTGCCCAAGATTCCTTAAACACTAACTTACTATACATACTCATTGACTTCCCTAATGATTCCCATTACTAGCCAAAAGTTCCAGAAAAGATTTTTTATTTTTTTTATTTTACATATTATGGCTGTGCAGAAGTCTATGTTTCACCTACTGAACTATTTTTGTCCCAAGAGTCCTAAAATACTAACTTACTATTCATACAGAAGATTCACACAAGGTTTTATAAAGGTTTTTTTTTGTTGTTTTTTTTTTACATATTATGGGTGTCCATATTTGACCTACTGAACATAGTTTTTGCCCAAGAGTCCTTAAACACTAAATTACTATACATACTCATTTGCTTCCCTTCTGATTCCTATTACTAGCCAAAAGTTCAACTAAAGGTTTTTTTTTTTAAATTATTTTTACGTTTTTTTTTTTTTTTTGTACATATGGCTGTACAGAAGACCATATCTGACCTACTGAACATATTTTTGGCACAAGAGTACTTAAACAATAAGTTACTATACATACTCATTGACTTCCCTTTAGATTCCCATTACTAACCAAAACTTCCACAACATTTTTTTTTTCTTTTTTTTACGTTATGACTGTATAGATGTCCATATTTGACCTATTGAACATATTTTTGTCCCAAGAGTCTTTAAACACTAACTTCCTTTCTGATTCCCATTTATAGCCAAAAGTTCCACAAAAGGCTTTTTTAAGGTTTCTTTTTTTGTGTGTACATGTTATGGCTGTACAGAAGTCCATATTTGACCTACTGAACCTATTTTTGGCCCAAGAGTCCTTAAGCACTAAATTACTATACTTACTCATTGACTTCCTTTCTGATTCCCATTACTAGCCAAAAGTTCCACAAAAGGCTTTTTTAAGGTTTTTTGTTTTTTTTTGTAATTTATTTTTTGCCCAAGATTCCTTAAACACTAACTTACTATACAAAATCATTGACTTTCCTTCTGATTCCCATTACTAGCCAAAAGTTCCACACAAGGTTCTTTGAATGTTTTTTTAAGGTTTTTATTAAAGTTTTTATTTTTTTTTATTTTTTTTTATACATATTATGGCTGTGCAGTAGTCCATATTTGACCTACTGAACATAATTTTGGCCCAAGAGTCCTTAAACACTAACTTACTATACATACTCATTGACTTCCTTTCTGATTCCCATTACTAGCTAAAAGTTCGAAAAAAGGTTTTTTTAAGGTTCTTTTTTTGTGTGTACATGTTATGGTTGTACAGAAGTCCATATTTGACGTACTGAACCTATTTTTGTCCCAAGAGTCTTTAAACACTAACTTACTATACATACTCATTGACTTCCTTTCTGATTCCCATTACTAGCTAAAAGTTCGAAAAAAGGTTTTTTTAAGGTTCTTTTTTTGTGTGTACATGTTATGGTTGTACAGAAGTCCATATTTGACGTACTGAACCTATTTTTGTCCCAAGAGTCTTTAAACACTAAATTTCTATACATACTCATTGACTTCCTTTCTGATTCCCATTACTAGCCAAAAGTTCCACAAAAGGATTTATTAAGGTTTTTTTGTTTTGTTTTTTTGTACATTATGGCTGTACAGAAGTCCATATTTGACCTACTGAACCTATTTTTGGCCCAAGAGTCCTTAAGCACTAAATTACTATACTTACTCATTGACTTTCTTTCTGATTCCCATTACTAGCCAAAAGTTCCACAAAAGGCTTTTTTAATGTTTCTTTTTTTTTGTGTACATATTATGGTTGTACAGAAGTCCATATTTGACCTACTGAACCTACTTTAGGCCGAAGAGTCTTTAAACACTAAATTTCTATACATACTCATTGACCCTATTAGTAGCCAAAAGTTCCACAAAAGGCTTTTTTAAGGTTCTTTTTTTTTTTTTTTTTTTTTACATGTTATGGCTGTACAGAAGTCCATATTTCACGTACTGAACATAGTTTTTTGCCCAAGATTCCTTAAAGACTAACTTACTATACATACTCATTGACTTCCTTTCTGATTCCCATTACCAGCCAAAAGTTCCACAAAAGGCTTTTTTAAGGTTCTTTAAAAAAAAAAAAACAATTTGTACGTTATGGCTGTACAGAAGTCCATATTTGACCTATTGAACATATTTTTGTCCCAAGAGTCTTTAAACACTAACTTACTATACATAATCATTGACTTCCTTTCTGATTCGCATTACTAGCCAAAAGTTCCACAAAAGGCTTTTTTAAGGTTTCTTTTTTTTGTGTACATGTTATGGTTGTACAGAAGTCAATATTTGACCTACTGAACCTACTTTTGGCCCAAGAGTCTTTAAACACTAAAGTTCTATACATACTCATTGACCCTATTAGTAGCCAAAAGTTCCACAAAAGGCTTTTTTAAGGTTCTTTTTTTTTTATTTATTTTTTTTACATGTTATGGCTGTACAGAAGTCCATATTTCATGTACTGAACAGTTTTTTGCCCAAGATTCCTTAAACTCTAACTTACTATACATACTCATTGACTTCCCATTTATAGCCAAAAGTTCCACAAAAGGCTTTTTTAAGGTTCTTTTTTTTTTT
>CM077200.1:20562875-20585375 GCA_039654625.1 Rhinogobio ventralis | reverse complement strand
GACAGAAATGGGAATCAGAAGGGAAGTCAATGAGTATGTACAGTAAGTTAATGTTCAAGGACTCTTTGGCCAGATATATATTCAGTAGGTCAATTATGGTCTTCTGGTCTTAATATGCATTAAATCTCTTCAATGAACGAGTTATTGTATGCAATGGAAACGCACTAATCTCTTCAATGGCAATGAGTTTTGTATGCATTGTAATGCAAAACCATTAATCTCTTCAATGCACAACTAGTTTTTGTATGCATTGCAAAAGCAGTTGTCTCTTAAATGCCGAAGTTCTTGTATGCAATTGCAATGCAGAAGCACTTAATCACTTCAATCACAACGAAATTTGTATGCAATGCAAAAGCACAAATCTCTTCAATGCACATCGAGTTCTTGCAGGCATTGCAATTCAAAAGCAGTAATATCTTCAATGCACAGCTAGTCGTTGTACGCAATGCAATAAAAAAGCACTAATCTCTTCAATGCACAGCTAGTCGTTGTACGCAATGCAATAAAAAAGCACTAATCTCTTCAATGCACAAAGATTTCTTATATGCACTGTAATGCAAAAGCACTAATATATTAAATGCACAACGAGTTATTGTATGCATTGCAATGCAAAAGCACTAATCTCTTTAATGCACTAAGATTTCTTATATGCACTGTAATGCAAAAGCATTAAAATATTAAATGCACAACGAGTTATTGTGTGCAATGAAATGCAAACGCACTAATCTCTTCAATGCACAGCGAGTTGTTATATGCCTTGTAATGCAAAAGCAATTATCTCTTCAATGAACAACGAGTTCTTGAATGCAATGCAATGCAAAACCACTAATCTCTTCAAGCACAACAGTTTATGTTTGCATTGTAATACAAAAGAACCAATCTCTTCAATGCACGAGTTATTGTATGCAATTGCAATGCAGAAGCACTTATCACTTCAATCACAACGAAATTTGTATGCAATTCAAAAGCAGTAATAGCTTCAATGCAGAACGAGTTCTTGTATGCAATTCAATGCAAAGCAGCAATAGCTTCAATGCACAAAGATGTCGAAATGCATTGTACTGCAAAAGCACGAATGTCTTAAATGCACAACTAGTCGTTGTATGCAATGCAATAAAAAAACACTAAATCTCTTTAAAGCACAAAGATTTCGTATATGCATTGTAATGCAAAAACACTAATCCTTCAATGCACAACTAGCCGTTGTACGCAATGCAATAAAAAAGCACTAAATCTCTTTAAAGCACAAAGATTTCTTAGTATGCACTGTAATGCAAAAGCACTAATATATTGAATGCAGAACGAGTTTTGGTATGCAATGCAATGCAAAAGCACTAAATCTATTCAATGAACGATTAGTTTTGTATGTATTGTAATGCAAAAGCACTAATAATGGAAGAGCAATTATCTCTTCAATGCAAGAGTTATTGTATGCAATGGAAAAGCACTAATCTCTTCAATGCACAACGAGTTTTGTATGCATTGCAATGGAAAAGCACTAATCTCTTCAATGCACAACGAGTTTTGTATGCATTGCAATGCAAAAGCAATTATGTCTTCAATGCACAACGAGTTTTTGTAAGCAATGCAATGCAAATGCACTAATCTCTTCAATGCACAAATATGTCAACTAGTCGCTGTACGCAATGCAATAAAAAAGTACTAAATATCTTTAAAGCACAAAGATTTCTTAGTATGCACTGTAATGCAAAAGCACTAATCTCTTCAATGAACGATCAGTTTTGCATGCATTACAATGCAAAAGCACTAATCTCTTCAATGCACAACGAGTTTTGTATGCATTGCAATGCAAAAGCACTAATCTATTTAATGCACAAAGATTTCTTATATGCATCGTAATGCAAAAGCAATTATGTCTTCAATGCACAACGAGTCATTGTATGCAATGCAATTCAAACACACTTATCTATTCAATGCACAATGAGTTTTGTATGTATTGTAATGCAAAAGCACTAATAATGGAAAAGCAATTATCTCTTCAATGCAAGAGTTTTTGTATGCAATGCAAACGCACTAATCTCTTCAATGAACAACGAGTTTTGTATGCATTGCAATGGAAAAGCACTAATCTCTTCAAAGCTCAAATATGTCTATTATGCATTGTAATGCAAAATAACTTATATCTTAAATGCACAACGAGTTTTGTATGCTTTGTAATGCAAAAGTACTAATCTCTTCAATGCACAACGAGTTATTGTATGCAATGCAATGCTAAATCACTAATCTCTTCAATGAACGATTAGTTTTGCATGCATTAAAATGCAAAAGCACTAAACCTTCAATGCATAACGAGTTATTGTATGCAATGCAAAGGTTCTTATCTCTTCAATGCACACAAGTTATTGTATGCATTGTAATGCAAAAGCACTAATCTCTTCAATGCACAATGAGTTATTGTATGCAATGTACGATTAGTTTTGCTTGCATTGCAATGCAAACGCACTAATCTATTCAATGTACAATTAGTTCTGCAGGCATTGCAATGCAAAAGCACTAATCTCTTCAAAGCAGAACGAGTTCTTGAATGCAATGCAAACGCACTTATCTCTTCAATGCACAAAAGTTATTGTATGCATTGTTATGCAAAAGCACTAATCTCTTCAATGCACAACGATTTATTGTATGCAATGCAAACGCACTTATCTGTTCAATGCACAAAAATTCTGTAATGCAAAAGCACTATTCTCTTCAATGCACAACGACTTATTGTATGCAATGCAACACCACTGACCTCTTCAATGCACAAGTTTTTGTATGCAATGCAATGCAAAAACACTAGTCTCTTCAGTGCTCGCTTTCTTGTATGCACTTTCTTGTATGTAATGCAACAGTTCAAGTGTTGTATCTCCTTAATACACAACGCATTTAGTTAGATTTAGTCAAAATAAATGATCTCTTCATTATATAACAACATTTTTATGCAATGCATTGAAACAGAGCATATGTTATTCTTTAATGCACAACAGAATAGTTTTGGTTATCTAAACAGAGCATTTTAAGGTTGTTCACTAAATCACGGATTAAGCAATGCAACAATTATGTTATGTGTTATTTCTTCAATGCAGAGGGATGAGTTAGTTCTTGCATGCATATTAATGAAATGAGCAAATCTCAAGAGTTGTTATCTATTCAATGCACAAGGTAGATCGTCTATGCAATGCATTGAAGCAGTTAGATTAAGTTAGATCCTGCATGCAAAGTAAACAACACACGTGTTCACTTCAATTCATAACGGAATGAGTTTGCACATATGTTTAGGTTATATTTAGTATTCAATGCACAGCGTATTAAGTTAGATAGTGTATGCAGTGCAAATGTTATTTAAATGCATAACGGCATGAGTTAGTTCTTGTTGCAGTGCACTACAACAGCACACGATGTTTTATGTCTTCAATGCACAACGGAATAATTAAGTTTTGTATGCAATATAGCAGAGCAAAAAATAACATTTTAAGTGTATTCGGCACTGCAAAAAGGTTTAAGTTTAGTGTAAGCAGAACATAATAAATATATGTCTGACCAAGGTGTCCACACAAGGTTATAATTATATAATTCCATTGACTCATTTACTTCCTTTCTGATTCCCATTACTAGGCAAAAGTTCCACAAAAGGCTTTTTTAAGATTTTGTTTTTTGTTTTTTTGTACGTTATGGCTGTACAGAAGTCCATGTTTGACCTACTGAACCTATTTTTTACCAAAAGTTCCAAAAAAAGCTTTTCTTTTTTTTTCTTTCTTTCTGTCTTTTTATTTATTTACAAGTTGTGGCTGTACAGAAGTCGATATTTGACCTACTGAATCTGTTTTTGGCCCAAGAGTCCTTAAACACTAACTTACTATAAATATTCACTGACTTCCCTTCTGATTCACATTACTAGCCAAAAGTTCTAAAAGAGATTTTTTTGTTCTTCTTTCTTTTTTTTTTTTTTTTATAAGTTATGGCTATACAGACGTCCATATTTGACCTACTGAACCTGTTTTTGGCCTAAGAGTCCTTAAACACTAAATTACTATACATACTCATTGACTTCCGTTCTGATTCCCATTACTAGCCAAAAGTTGCAAAAAAGGATTTTTTAAGTTTTTTTTATTTTTATTCGTACGTTATGGCTGTACAGAAGTTCATATTTGACCTACTGAACATATTTTTTGGCCCAAGAGTCCTTAAAAACTAAATTACTATACATACTCCTTGACTTCACTTATGATTTCCATTACTACATTACTAGCCATATGCTCCCAAAAAGGTTTTTCTTTTTCTTTTTTTTCTTTTTTTTTTACATGTTATGGCTGTACAGAAGTCCGTATTTGACCTACTGAACCTGTTTTTGGCCTAAGAGTCCTTAAACAATAAATTACTATACATACTCATTGACTTCCCTTCTGATTCACATTACTAGCCAAAAGTTCCACAAAAGGCTTTTTTAAGTTTTTATTTTGACTTTTGTATATTATGGCTGTACTGAAGACCATATTTGACCTACTGAACCTATTTTTGGCCCAAAAGTCCTTAAACACTAAATTACAATACATAATCATTGACTTCCCTTCTCATTCCCATTTCTAGCCAAAAGTTCCACAAAAGACTTTTTTAAGTTTTTATTTTTACTTTTGTATATTATGGCTGTACTGAAGACCATATTTGACCTACTGAACCTATTTTTGGCCCAAAAGTCCTTAAACACTAAATTACAATACATAATCATTGACTTCCCTTCTGATTCACATTACTAGCCAAAAGTCCCAAAATATGTTTTTCTTTTTTCTTTTTCTTTTTTTACATGTTATAGCTGTACAGAAGTGCATATTTGACCTACTGAATCTGTTTTTGGCCCAAGAGTCCTTAAACACTAAATTACTATACATAATCATTGACTTCGCTTCTGATTAACATTACTAGACAAAAGTTCCAAAAGAGGTTTTTCTTTTTCTTTTTCTCTTTTTTTTTTTTTTTTATACATATTATGGCTGTACAGAAATACATATTTCACCTACTGAACATAGTTTTGGCCCAAGAGTCCTTAAACAATAACTAACCATACATACTCATTGATTCCCATTACTAGACAAAAGTTCAAAAAAGGTTTTTTTTTTCTCAATGTTATGGCTGTTCAGAAGTCCATATTTGACCTACTGAACCTATTTTTGGCCCAAGAGTCCTTAAACACTAAATTACTATACATAGTCATTGACTTTTCTTCTGATTCCCATTACTAGCCAAAAGTTCCACAAAAGTTTTTTTTATTTATTTATTTATTTTTTACATGTTATAGCTGTTCAGAAGTCCATATTTGACCTACTGAACCTATTTTTGGCCCAAGAGTCCTTAAACACTAAATTACTATACATAGTCATTGACTTTTCTTCTGATTCCCATTACTAGCCAAAAGTTCCACAAAAGTTTTTTTTATTTATTTATTTATTTTTTACATGTTATAGCTGTTCAGAAGTCCATATTTGACCTACTGAACATAGTTTTTGCCCAAGAGTCCGTAATTACTAACTGTACTATACATATTCATTGACTTCCTTTCTGATTCCCATTACTAGCCAAAAGTTCCACAAAAGGTTTTTTTAAGTTTTTTTTTTTTAAAAATGTGTACTTTCTTTTTGGCCCAAGAGTCCTTAAACTCTAAATTACTATATTTACTCATTGACTTCCTTTCTGATTTCCATTACTAGCCAAAAGTTCCAAAAAAGGTTTTTCTTTTTTTTCTTTTTTTTACATATTATGGCTTACAGAAGTCCATATTTGACCTACTGAACCATTTTTTGACCCTAGAGTCCTTAAACACTAAATTACTATACATATTCATTGACTTCACTTCTGATTTCCATTACTAGCCAAATGTTCTAAAAAAGATTTTTCTTTTTTTTTTTTTATATATGTTATGGCTGTACAGAAGTCCATATATGACCTATACTGAACCTATTTTTGGCCCAAGATACCTTAAACACCAAATTACTATACATACTCATTGACTACACTTCTGATTCCCATTACTAGCCAAAAGTTCCATAAAAGGCTTTTTTAAGGTTTTTTTAATAAAAAAGATTGTACGTTATGGCTTTACAGAAGTCTATATTTGACCTACTGAACCTATTTTTGGCCCAAGAGTCCTTAAACACTAAATTACTATACATACTCATTGACTTCCTTTCTGATTCACATTACTAGCTAAAAGTTCTAAAAAATATATATATATATATATATATATTTTTTTTTTATTATTATTTTTTTTATTCATGTTATGGCTGGTCAGAAGTCCATATTTGACCTACTGAACCTATTTTTGAGCCAAGTTTTTTTTTTTTTTAACATGTTATGACTGTACAGAAGTCCATATTTCACCTACTGAACATAGTTTTTGCCCAAGAGTCCGTAATTACTAACTGTACTATACATATTCATTGACTTCCTTTCTGATTCCCATTACTAGCCAAAAGTTCCACAAAAGGTTTTTTTAAGTTTTTTTTTAAAAAAAATGTGTACTTTCTTTTTGGCCCAAGAGTCCTTAAACTCTAAATTACTATATTTACTCATTGACTTCCTTTCTGATTTCCATTACTAGCCAAAAGTTCCAAAAAAGGTTTTTCTTTTTTTTCTTTTTTTTTTACATATTATGGCTTACAGAAGTCCATATTTGACCTACTGAACCATTTTTTGACCCTAGAGTCCTTAAACACTAAATTACTATACATATTCATTGACTTCACTTCTGATTTCCATTACTAGCCAAAAGTTCTAAAAAAAAAATTTTTTTTTTTTTCTTCTTTTTTTTAATTATACATGTTATGGCTGGTCAGAAGTCCATATTTCACCTACTGAACCTATTTTTGACCCAAGGTTTTTTAACACTAAATTACTATACATACTCATTGACTTTTCTGATTCACATTACTAGCTAAAAGTTCTAAAAAATATATATATATTTTTTTTAAAAAATTTTTATTATTATTTTTATACATGTTATGGCTGGTCAGAAGTCTATTTTTGACCTAATGAACCTATTTTTGAGCCAAGTTTTTTTTTTAACATGTTATGGCTGTACAGAAGTCCATATTTCACCTACTGAACATAGTTTTTGCCCAAGAGTCCGTAATTACTAACTGTCCTATACATATTCATTGACTTCCTTTCTGATTCCCATTACTAGCCAAAAGTTCCAAAAAAGGTTTTTTTTTACTTCATGTTATGACTGTACAGAAGTTTATATTTGACTTACTGAAACTATTTTTGGCCAAAGAGTCCTTAAACATTAACTTACTATACATACTCATTGACTTTTCTTCTGATTCCTATTACTAGTCAAAAGTTCCAAAAAAGTTTTTTTTTTTTTTTTTTTTTTTGTTATGGCTGTACAGAAGTCCATATATGACCTATACTGAACCTATTTTTGGCCCAAGATACATTAAACACCAAATTACTATACATACTCATTGACTACACTTCTGATTCCCATTACTAGCCAAAAGTTCCATAAAAGGCTTTTTAAAGGTTTTTTTAATAAAAAAGTTTGTACGTTATGGCTTTACAGTAGTCTATATTTGACCTACTGAACCTATTTTTGGCCCAAGAGTCCTTAAACACTAAATTACTATACATACTCATTGACTTCCTTTCTGATTCACATTACTAGCTAAAAGTTCTAAAAAATATATAAATATTTTTTATTTTTTTAAAATACATGTTATGGCTGGTCAGAAGTCAATATTTGACCTACTGAACCTATTTTTGACCCAATATTTTTTTTACATGTTATGGCTGTACAGAAGTCCATATTTCACCTATTGAACATAGTTTTTGCCCAAGAGTCCGTAAATACTAACTGTACTATACATACTCATTGACTTCCTTTCTGATTCCCATTACTAGCCAAAAGTTCCAAAAAAGGCTTTTCTTTTTTTTTCTTTTTTTTTTTTTTTTTACATGTTATGGCTGTACAGAAGTCCATATTTGACCTACTGAACCTATTTTTTACCAAAAGTTCCAAAAAAGGCTTTTTTTTTATTTTTTTATTTTTTTTAATTTTTACATGTTATGGCTGTGCAGAAGTCCATATTTGACCTACTGAACCTTATTTTTGGCCCAAGAGTCCTTAAAAACTAAATTAAAATAGATACTCATTGGCTTTCCTTCTGATTCCCATTTCTAGCCAATACTTCAACAAACGTTTTTTTTTTTTTACATGTTATGGCTGTACAGAAGTCCATATCTCACCTACTGAACACAGTTGTTGCCCAAGAGTCCTTCAACACTAAGTTACTATACATACTCATTGACTTCCTTTCTGATTCCCATTTATAGCCAAAAGTTCCACAAAATATTTTTTTTTTTACATATTATGGCTGTCCATATTTGACCTACTGAACATAGTTTTTGCCCAAGAGTCCTTAAACATTAACTTCCTATACTTGCTCATTGGCTTCCCTTCTGATTCCCATTTATTGCCAAAAGTTCCACAAAAGATTTTTTTTTTTTTTTTACATATTATGGCTGTCCATATTTGACCTACTGAACATAGTTTTTGCCCAAGAGTCCTTAAACATTAACTTCCTGTACTTACTCATTGGCTTCCCTTCTGATTCCCATTTATAGCCAAAAGTTCCACAAAAGATTTTTTTTTTTTTTTTTTACATATTATGGCTGTCCATATTTGACCTACTGAACATAGTTTTTGCCCAAGAGTCCTTAAACATTAACGTCCTATACTTACTCATTGGCTTCCCTTCTGATTCCCATTTATAGCCAAAAGTTTCACAAAAGATTTTTTTGTTTTTTTGTACATGTTATGGCTCTACAGAAGTCCATATCTCACCTACTGAACACAGTTGTTGCCCAAGAGTCCTTCAACACTAAGTTACTATACATACTCATTGACTTCCTTTCTGATTTCCATTTATAGCCAAAAGTTCCACAAAAGATTTTTTTTTTTTTTTTTTACATGTTATGGCTGTACAGAAGTCCATATTTGACTACTGAAGATATTTTTGTCCCAAGAGTCCTTAAACACTAACTTACTATTCATGCAGAAGATTCACACAAGGTTTTTTAAAGTTTTTTTTTTTTTTTTTTTTTTTTACATATTATGGGTGTCCATATGTGACCTACTGAACATAGTTTTTGCCCAAGAGTCCTTAAACACTAAATTACTATACATACTCATTGACTTCACTTCTGATTCCCATTACTAGCCAAAAGTTCCATAAAAGGCTTTTTTAAGGTTTTATTAATAAAAAAGTTTGTACGTTATGGCTTTACAGAAGTCTATATTTGACCTACTGAACCTATTTTTGGCCCAAGAGTCCTTAAACACTAAATTACTATACATACTCATTGACTTCCCTTCTGATTCACATTTCTAGCCAAAAGTTCCAAAAAAGTTTTTTTCTCCTTCATGTTATGGCTGTACAAAAGTACATATTTGACCTACTGAACCTATTTTTGGCCCAAGAGTCCTTAAACATTAACTTACTATACATACTCATTGACTTTTCTTCTGATTCCCATTACTAGCCAAAAGTTCCAAAAAAGTGTTTTTTTTTTTTTTTATATGTTATGGTTGTACAGAAGTCCATATATGACCTATACTGAAGCTATTTTTGGCCCAAGATACCTTAAACACCAAATTACTATATATACTCATTGACTTTTCTTCTGATTCCCATTACTAGCCAAAACTTCCATAAAAGGCTTTTTTAAGGTTTTTTTAATAAAAAAGTTTGTACGTTATGGCTTTACAGTAGTCTATATTTGACCTACTGAACCTATTTTTGGCCCAAGAGTCCTTAAACACTAAATTACTATACATACTCATTGACATCCCTTTTGATTCCCATTACTAGCCAAATGTTCTAAAAAAGATTTTTTCTCTTTTCTTTTTTTTTTTTTATATGTTATGGCTGTACAGAAGTTCATAATTGACCTAGTGAAACTTTTTTTGGCCAAAGAGTCCTTAAACATTAACTTACTACACATAATCATTGACTTTTCTTCTGATTCCCATTACTAGCAAAAAGTTCCACAAAAGTTTTATTTTTTTATTTTTTTATTTTTTACATGTTATGGCTGTACAGCAGTCCATATTTCACCTACTGAACATAGTTCATTGCCCAAGAGTCTGTGAATACTAACTTTACTATACATACTCATTGACTTCCTTTCTGATTCCCATTACTAGCCAAAAGTTACACAAAAGGTTTTTTTAAGTTTTTTTTTTTTTTTTAAATGTGTACGTTCTTTTTGGCCCAAGAGTCCTAAAACTCTAAAATACTATACATAGTCATTGACTTTTCTTCTGATTTCTATTACTAGCCAAAAGTTCCATAAAAGGCTTTTTTAAGGTTTTTTAAAATAAAAAAGTTTGTACGTTATGGCTTTACAGAAGTCTATATTTGACCTACTGAACCTATTTTTGGCCCAAGGTTTTTTTTTTACGTTATGGCTGTACAGAAGTCCATATTTCACCTACTGAACATAGTTTTTGCCCAAGAGTCCGTAAACACTAACTGTACTATACATACTCATTGACTTGCTTTCTGATTCCCATTACTAGCCAAAAGTTCAACAAAAGGCTGTTTTAAGGGTCTTTTTTTTCTTTTTCTTTTTTACATATTGCTCTACAGAAGTCCATATTTGACCTACTGAACCTATTTTTTACCAAAAGTTTTTTTTTTTTTTTTTTATACATGTTATGGCTGTGTAGAAGTCCATATGTCACCTAATGAAGTATTTTTGGCACAAGAGTCCTTAAAAACGAACTTACTATACATACTCATTGACTTCCCCTGTGATTCCTATTACTAGCCAAAAGTTGCACAAAAGGCTTTTAAGTTTTTATTTTTATTTTTGTATATTATGGCTGTACTGAAGACCATATTTGACTTATTGAACATATTTTTTGGCCCAACAGTCCTTAAACACTAACTTACTATACATATTCATTGACTTCCCTTCTGATTCACATTACCAGCCAAAAGTTCCACAAAAGTTTTTTTTTTTTTTTTTTTTTACATGTTATGGCTGTTCAGAAGTCCATATATGACCTACTGAACCTATTTTTGGCCCAAGAGTCCTTAAACACAAAATTACTATACATACTCATTGACCACTTCTGATTCCCATTACTAGCCAAAAGTTCCAAAAAAGTTTTTTTTTTTTTTTAGATAATATGGTTGTACAGAAGTCCATATTTGACATACTGATCCATTTTTTGACCCTAGAGTCCTTAAACACTAAATTACTATACATATTCATATTTTTTTTTTTTTATTTTTTTTTTTTTTATATGTTATGGTTATACAGAGGTCCATATATGACCTACTGAACCTATTTTTGACCCAAGATACCTTAAACAATAAATTACTATACATATTCATTGACTTCACTTCTGATTTTCATTAAATAAAAAAAAAATATATTATACATGTTATGGCTGGTCAGAAGTCCATATTTCACCTACTGAACCTATTTTTGACCCAAGGTTTTTTTTTTTAACATGTTATGGCTGTACAGAAGTCCATATTTCACCTACTGAACATAGTTTTTGCCCAAGAGTCCGTAAATACTAACTGTACAATACATACTCATTGTCTTCCTTTCTGATTCCCATTACTAGACATGTTATGGCTGTACAGAAGTTCATATTTGACCTACTGAAACTATTTTTGGCCAAAGAGTCCTTAAACATTAACTTACTATACATAGTCATTGACTTTTCTTCTGATTTCTATTACTAGCCAAAAGTTCCACAAAAGTTTTTTTTTTTTTTTTTTTTTTTACATGTTATGGCTGTTCAGAAGTCCATATATGACCTACTGAACCTATTTTTGGCCCAAGAGTCCTTAAACACTAAATTACTATACATACTCATTGACTTCCCCTGTGATTCCTATTACTAGCCAAAAGTTGCACAAAAGGCTTTTAAGTTTTTATTTTTATTTTTGTATATTATGGCTGTACTGAAGACCATATTTGACTTATTGAACATATTTTTTGGCCCAACAGTCCTTAAACACTAACTTACTATACATATTCATTGACTTCCCTTCTGATTCACATTACCAGCCAAAACTTCCACAAAAGGCTTTTTTAAGGTTTTTTTGTTCTTTTTTAATTTGTACGTTATGGCTGTAGAGAAGTTCATATTTGACCTACTGAACTTATTTTTGACCCAAGAGTCCTTGAACACTAAATTACTATACATACTCCTTGAATTCACTTATGATTTCCAGTACTACATTACTAGCCAAATGTTCCCAAAAATGTTTTTCTTTTTTTTTTTTTTTTTACATGTTATGGCTGTACAGAAGTCCATATTTGACCTTCTGAATCTGTTTTTGGCCCAAGAGTCCTTAAACACTAAATTACTATACATAATCATTGACTTCGCTTCTGATTAACATTACTAGACAAAAGTTCCAAAAGAGGTTTTTCTTTTTCTTTTTCTCTTTTTTTTTTTTTTACATATTATGGCTGTACAGAAATACATATTTCACCTACTGAACATAGTTTTGGCCCAAGAGTCCTTAAACAATAACTAACCATACATACTCATTGATTCCCATTACTAGACAAAAGTTCAAAAAAGGTTTTTTTTTTCTCAATGTTATGGCTGTTCAGAAGTCCATATTTGACCTACTGAACCTATTTTTGGCCCAAGAGTCCTTAAACACTAAATTACTATACATAGTCATTGACTTTTCTTCTGATTCCCATTACTAGCCAAAAGTTCCACAAAAGTTTTTTTTATTTATTTATTTATTTTTTACATGTTATAGCTGTTCAGAAGTCCATATTTGACCTACTGAACCTATTTTTGGCCCAAGAGTCCTTAAACTCTAAATTACTATACATACTCATTGACTTCACTTCTGATTTCCATTACTAGCCAAATGTTCTAAAAAAGATTTTTCTTTTTTTTTTTTTTATATGTTATGGCTGTACAGAAGTCCATATATGACCTATACTGAACCTATTTTTGGCCCAAGATACCTTAAACACCAAATTACTATACATACTCATTGACTACACTTCTGATTCCCATTACTAGCCAAAAGTTCCATAAAAGGCTTTTTTAAGGTTTTTTTAATAAAAAAGATTGTACGTTATGGCTTTACAGAAGTCTATATTTGACCTACTGAACCTATTTTTGGCCCAAGAGTCCTTAAACACTAAATTACTATACATACTCATTGACTTCCTTTCTGATTCACATTACTAGCTAAAAGTTCTAAAAAATATATATATATATATTTTTTTTCTTTTTTTTTTATTATTTTTTTTATTCATGTTATGGCTGGTCAGAAGTCCATATTTGACCTACTGAACCTATTTTTGAGCCAAGTTTTTTTTTTTTTTTAACATGTTATGACTGTACAGAAGTCCATATTTCACCTACTGAACATATTTTTTGCCCAAGAGTCTGTAATTACTAACTGTACTATACATATTCATTGACTTCCTTTCTGATTCCCATTACTAGCCAAAAGTTCCACAAAAGGTTTTTTTAAGTTTTTTTTTTTTTTAAATGTGTACTTTCTTTTTGGCCCAAGAGTCCTTAAACTCTAAATTACTATATTTACTCATTGACTTCCTTTCTGATTTCCATTACTAGCCAAAAGTTCCAAAAAAGGTTTTTCTTTTTTTTCTTTTTTTTTTTTACATATTATGGCTTACAGAAGTCCATATTTGACCTACTGAACCATTTTTTGACCCTAGAGTCCTTAAACACTAAATTACTATACATATTCATTGACTTCACTTCTGATTTCCATTACTAGCCAAAAGTTCTAAAAAAAAAAATTTTTTTTTTTCTTCTTTTTTTTAATTATACATGTTATGGCTGGTCAGAAGTCCATATTTCACCTACTGAACCTATTTTTGACCCAAGGTTTTTTAACACTAAATTACTATACATACTCATTGACTTTTCTGATTCACATTACTAGCTAAAAGTTCTAAAAAATATATATATATTTTTTTTAAATTTTTTTTATTATTATTTTTATACATGTTATGGCTGGTCAGAAGTCCATTTTTGACCTAATGAACCTATTTTTGAGCCAAGTTTTTTTTTTAACATGTTATGGCTGTACAGAAGTCCATATTTCACCTACTGAACATAGTTTTTGCCCAAGAGTCCGTAATTACTAACTGTACTATACATATTCATTGACTTCCTTTCTGATTCCCATTACTAGCCAAAAGTTCCAAAAAAGGTTTTTTTTTACTTCATGTTATGACTGTACAGAAGTTTATATTTGACTTACTGAAACTATTTTTGGCCAAAGAGTCCTTAAACATTAACTTACTATACATACTCATTGACTTTTCTTCTGATTCCTATTACTAGCCAAAGTTCCACAAAATTTTTATTTTTATTTATTTATTTATTTATTTATTTTATTTTATTTTATTTTATTTTTTTACATGTTATGGCTGTACAGCAGTCCATATTTCACCTACTGAACATAGATTTTGCCCAAGAGTCCGTAAATACTAACTTTACTATACATACTCATTGACTTCCTTTCTGATTTCCATTACTAGCCAAAAGTTACACAAAAGGTTTTTTTAAGTTTTTTTTTTTTTTTAAATGTGTACTTTCTTTTTGGCCCAAGAGTCCTTAAACTCTAAATTACTATACTTACTCATTGACTTCCTTTCTGATTTCCATTACTAGCCAAAAGTTCTAAAAAATATATATATATTTTTTTTAAATATTTTTTATTATTTTTTTTATACATGTTATGGCTGGTCAGAAGTCCATATTTGACCTACTGAACCTATTTTTGAGCCACGTTTTTTTTTTAACATGTTATGGCTGTACAGAAGTCCATATTTCACCTATTGAACATAGTTTTTGCCCAAGAGTCCGTAATTACTAACTGTACTATACATATTCATTGACTTCCTTTCTGATTCCCATTACTAGACAAAAGTTCCAAAAAAGTTTTTTTTCTTCTTCATGTTATGGCTGTACAGAAGTTCATATTTGACCTACTGAAACTATTTTTGGCCAAAGAGTCCTTAAACATTAACTTACTATACATAGTCATTGACTTTTCTTCTGATTTCTATTACTAGCCAAAAGTTCCACAAAAGTTTTTTTTTTTTTTTTTTTTTTACATGTTATGGCTGTTCAGAAGTCCATATATGACCTACTGAACCTATTTTTGGCCCAAGAGTCCTTAAACACTAAATTACTATACATACTCATTGACTTCCCCTGTGATTCCTATTACTAGCCAAAAGTTGCACAAAAGGCTTTTAAGTTTTTATTTTTATTTTTGTATATTATGGCTGTACTGAAGACCATATTTGACTTATTGAACATATTTTTTGGCCCAACAGTCCTTAAACACTAACTTACTATACATATTCATTGACTTCCCTTCTGATTCACATTACCAGCCAAAACTTCCACAAAAGGCTTTTTTAAGGTTTTTTTGTTCTTTTTTAATTTGTACGTTATGGCTGTAGAGAAGTTCATATTTGACCTACTGAACTTATTTTTGACCCAAGAGTCCTTGAACACTAAATTACTATACATACTCCTTGAATTCACTTATGATTTCCAGTACTACATTACTAGCCAAATGTTCCCAAAAATGTTTTTCTTTTTTTTTTTTTTTTACATGTTATGGCTGTACAGAAGTCCATATTTGACCTTCTGAATCTGTTTTTGGCCCAAGAGTCCTTAAACACTAAATTACTATACATAATCATTGACTTCGCTTCTGATTAACATTACTAGACAAAAGTTCCAAAAGAGGTTTTTCTTTTTCTTTTTCTCTTTTTTTTTTTTTTACATATTATGGCTGTACAGAAATACATATTTCACCTACTGAACATAGTTTTGGCCCAAGAGTCCTTAAACAATAACTAACCATACATACTCATTGATTCCCATTACTAGACAAAAGTTCAAAAAAGGTTTTTTTTTTCTCAATGTTATGGCTGTTCAGAAGTCCATATTTGACCTACTGAACCTATTTTTGGCCCAAGAGTCCTTAAACACTAAATTACTATACATAGTCATTGACTTTTCTTCTGATTCCCATTACTAGCCAAAAGTTCCACAAAAGTTTTTTTTATTTATTTATTTATTTTTTACATGTTATAGCTGTTCAGAAGTCCATATTTGACCTACTGAACCTATTTTTGGCACAAGAGTCCTTAAACTCTAAATTACTATACATACTCATTGACTTCACTTCTGATTTCCATTACTAGCCAAATGTTCTAAAAAAGATTTTTCTTTTTTTTTTTTTTATATGTTATGGCTGTACAGAAGTCCATATATGACCTATACTGAACCTATTTTTGGCCCAAGATACCTTAAACACCAAATTACTATACATACTCATTGACTACACTTCTGATTCCCATTACTAGCCAAAAGTTCCATAAAAGGCTTTTTTAAGGTTTTTTTAATAAAAAAGATTGTACGTTATGGCTTTACAGAAGTCTATATTTGACCTACTGAACCTATTTTTGGCCCAAGAGTCCTTAAACACTAAATTACTATACATACTCATTGACTTCCTTTCTGATTCACATTACTAGCTAAAAGTTCTAAAAAATATATATATATATTTTTTTTTTCTTTTTTTTTTCTTTTTTTTTTTATTCATGTTATGGCTGGTCAGAAGTCCATATTTGACCTACTGAACCTATTTTTGAGCCAAGTTTTTTTTTTTTTTTAACATGTTATGACTGTACAGAAGTCCATATTTCACCTACTGAACATATTTTTTGCCCAAGAGTCCGTAATTACTAACTGTACTATACATATTCATTGACTTCCTTTCTGATTCCCATTACTAGCCAAAAGTTCCACAAAAGGTTTTTTTAAGTTTTTTTTTTTTTTAAATGTGTACTTTCTTTTTGGCCCAAGAGTCCTTAAACTCTAAATTACTATATTTACTCATTGACTTCCTTTCTGATTTCCATTACTAGCCAAAAGTTGCAAAAAAGGTTTTTCTTTTTTTTCTTTTTTTTTTTACATATTATGGCTTACAGAAGTCCATATTTGACCTACTGAACCATTTTTTGACCCTAGAGTCCTTAAACACTAAATTACTATACATATTCATTGACTTCACTTCTGATTTCCATTACTAGCCAAAAGTTCTAAAAAAAAAATTTTTTTTTTTTCTTCTTTTTTTTAATTATACATGTTATGGCTGGTCAGAAGTCCATATTTCACCTACTGAACCTATTTTTGACCCAAGGTTTTTTAAAACTAAATTACTATACATACTCATTGACTTTTCTGATTCACATTACTAGCTAAAAGTTCTAAAAAATATATATATATTTTTTTTAAATATTTTTTATTATTTTTTTTATACATGTTATGGCTGGTCAGAAGTCCATATTTGACCTACTGAACCTATTTTTGAGCCACGTTTTTTTTTTAACATGTTATGGCTGTACAGAAGTCCATATTTCACCTATTGAACATAGTTTTTGCCCAAGAGTCCGTAATTACTAACTGTACTATACATATTCATTGACTTCCTTTCTGATTCCCATTACTAGACAAAAGTTCCAAAAAAGTTTTTTTTTTCTTCATGTTATGGCTGTACAGAAGTTCATATTTGACCTACTGAAACTATTTTTGGCCAAAGAGTCCTTAAACATTAACTTACATAGTCATTTGACTTTTCTTCTGATTCCCATTATTAGCCAAAAGTTCCACAAAAGTTTTATTTATTTATTTATTTATTTTTTACATGTTATGGCTGTTCAGAAGTCCATATTTGACCTACTCAACCATTTTTTGACTCTAGAGTCCTTAAACACTAAATTACTATACATACTCATTGACTTCCCTTCTGATTCACATTTCTAGCCAAAAGTTCCATAAAAGGCTTTTTTAAGGTTTTATTAATAAAAAAGTTTGTACGTTATGGCTTTACAGAAGTCTATATTTGACCTACTGAACCTATTTTTGGCCCAAGAGTCCTTAAACACTAGATTACTATACATACTCATTGACTTCCCTTCTGATTCACATTTCTAGCCAAAAGTTCCCAAAAAGTTTTTTTTTTTTTTTTTTTTTTACATATTATGGCTGTGCAGAAGTCCATATTTCACCTACTGAACATAGATTTTGCCCAAGAGTCCTTAAACATTAAGATTCCCTTTCTGATTCCCATTGCTAGCCAAAAGTTACACAAAAGGCTTTTTAAAGTTTTTTTATTTTTATTTAATTGTACGTTATTTTTGGCCCAAGAGTCCTTAAACACTAAATTACTATACATACTCATTGACTTCACTTCTGATTTCCATTACTAGCCAAAAGTTCCAAAAAAGTTTTTTTCTCCTTCATGTTATGGCTGTACAAAAGTACATATTTGACCTACTGAACCTATTTTTGGCCCAAGAGTCCTTAAACATTAACTTACTATACATACTCATTGACTTTTCTTCTGATTCCCATTACTAGCCAAAAGTTCCAAAAAAGTGTTTTTTTTTTTTTTTTATATGTTATGGTTGTACAGAAGTCCATATATGACCTATACTGAAGCTATTTTTGGCCCAAGATACCTTAAACACCAAATTACTATATATACTCATTGACTTTTCTTCTGATTCCCATTACTAGCCAAAACTTCCATAAAAGGCTTTTTTAAGGTTTTTTTAATAAAAAAGTTTGTACGTTATGGCTTTACAGTAGTCTATATTTGACCTACTGAACCTATTTTTGGCCCAAGAGTCCTTAAACACTAAATTACTATACATACTCATTGACATCCCTTTTGATTCCCATTACTAGCCAAATGTTCTAAAAAAGATTTTTTCTCTTTTCTTTTTTTTTTTTTTATATGTTATGGCTGTACAGAAGTTCATAATTGACCTAGTGAAACTTTTTTTGGCCAAAGAGTCCTTAAACATTAACTTACTACACATAATCATTGACTTTTCTTCTGATTCCCATTACTAGCAAAAAGTTCCACAAAAGTTTTATTTTTTTATTTTTTTATTTTTTACATGTTATGGCTGTACAGCAGTCCATATTTCACCTACTGAACATAGTTTTTGCCCAAGAGTCCGTGAATACTAACTTTACTATACATACTCATTGACTTCCTTTCTGATTCCCATTACTAGCCAAAAGTTACACAAAAGGTTTTTTTAAGTTTTTTTTTTTTTTTTTAAATGTGTACGTTCTTTTTGGCCCAAGAGTCCTAAAACTCTAAAATACTATACTTACTCATTGACTTCCTTTCTGATTTCCATTACTAGCCAAAAGTTCCAAAAAAGTTTTTTTTTTTTTTAGATAATATGGTTGTACAGAAGTCCATATTTGACCTACTGATCCATTTTTTGACCCTAGAGTCCTTAAACACTAAATTACTATACATATTCATATTTTTTTTTTTTTATATGTTATGGTTATACAGTGGTCCATATATGACCTACTGAATCTATTTTTGGCCCAAGATACCTTAAACAATAAATTACTATACATATTCATTGACTTCACTTCTGATTTTCATTAAATAAAAAAAATATATATTATACATGTTATGGCTGGTCAGAAGTCCATATTTCACCTACTGAACCTATTTTTGACCCAAGTTTTTTTTTTTAACATGTTATGGCTGTACAGAAGTCCATATTTCACCTACTGAACATAGTTTTTGCCCAAGAGTCCGTAAATACTAACTGTACTATACATACTCATTGTCTTAATTTCTGATTCCCATTACTAGACATGTTATGGCTGTACAGAAGTTCATATTTGACCTACTGAAACTATTTTTGGCCAAAGAGTCCTTAAACACTAAATTACTATACATACTCATTGACCACTTCTGATTCCCATTACTAGCCAAAAGTTCCATAAAAGGCTTTTTTAAGGTTTTTTTTTATAAAAAAGTTTGTACGTTATGGCTTTACAGAAGTCTATATTTGACCTACTGAACCTATTTTTGGCCCAAGGTTTTTTTTTAACGTTATGGCTGTACAGAAGTCCATATTTCACCTACTGAACATAGTTTTTGCCCAAGAGTCCGTAAACACTAACTGTACTATACATACTCATTGACTTGCTTTCTGATTCCCATTACTAGCCAAAAGTTCAACAAAAGGCTGTTTTAAGGGTCTTTTTTTTTCTTTTTCTTTTTTTACATATTGCTCTACAGAAGTCCATATGTCACCTAATGAAGTATTTTTGGCACAAAAGTCCTTAAAAACGAACTTACTATACATACTCATTGACTTCCCCTGTGATTCCTATTACTAGCCAAAAGTTTCACAAAAGGCTTTTAAGTTTTTATTTTTATTTTTGTATATTATGGCTGTACTGAAGACCATATTTGACTTATTGAACATATTTTTTGGCCCAACAGTCCTTAAACACTGACTTACTATACATACTCATTGACATCCCTTTTGATTCCCATTACTAACCAAAATTCAACAAAATGTTTTTTTTTTTTTTTTAAGTTTTTTTTTTTTTACGTGTCATGGCTGTACAGACGTCCATATTTGACCTACAGAACATATTTTTGGCTTAAGAGTCCTTAAACACTGACACTATACATACTCATTGACTTCCCTTCTGAATTAAATTTATAGCCAAAAGGTCCACAAAATATTTTATTTATTTTTTATTTATTTTTTACATGTTATGGCTGTTCAGAAGTCCATATTTGACCTACTGAACCTATTTTTGCCCAAGAGTCCTTAAATACTAACTTAATATACATACTCATTGACTTCCTTTCTGATTCGCATTACTAGCCAAAAGTTACACAAAAGGGTTTTTTAAGTTTTTTTTTTTTTTACTTTGTACGTTATTTTTGGCCCAAGAGTCCTTAAACTCTAAATTACTATCCTTATTCATTGACTTCACCTCTGAAAAAAGTTTTTTTTTTTAACGTTATGGCTGTTCAGAAGTCCATATTTTATTTACTGAACATAGGTATTGCCCAAGAGTCCTTAAACACTAAATTACGATATGTACTCATTGACTTCCCTTCTGATTCCCATTACTAGCCAAAAGTTACACAAAAGGCTTTTTTAAGGTTCTTTTTTTTATACATTATGGCTGTACAGAAGTCCATATTTGACCTACTGAACATATTTTTGTCACAAGAGTCCTTAAACACTGACTTACTATACTTTTTTTTTAAGGTTCTTTTTTTTTTTTTTTTTCTGTTTTTGTATGTTATGGCTGTAAAGTAGACCATATTTGACCTACTGAACATATTTTTGGCACAAGAGTCCTTAAACACTGACTTACTATACATACTCTTTGGCTTCCCTTCTGATTCCTATTACTAGCCAAAAGTTACACAAAAGGCTTTTTTAAGGTTCTTTTTTTTATACATTATGGCTGTACAGAAGTCCATATTTGACCTACTGAACATATTTTTGTCACAAGAGTCCTTAAACACTGACTTACTATACTTTTTTTTTAAGGTTCTTTTTTTTTTTTTTTTTTCTGTTTTTGTATGTTATGGCTGTAAAGTAGACCATATTTGACCTACTGAACATATTTTTGACACAAGAGTCCTTAAACACTGACTATACATACTCATTGACATCCCTTTTGATTCCCATTACTAACCAAAATTCAACAAAATGTTTTTTTTTTTTTTTTAAGTTTTTTTTTTTTTTACGTGTCATGGCTGTACAGACGTCCATATTTGACCTACAGAACATATTTTTGGCTTAAGAGTCCTTAAACACTGACACTATACATACTCATTGACTTCCCTTCTGAATTAAATTTATAGCCAAAAGGTCCACAAAATATTTTATTTATTTTTTATTTATTTTTTACATGTTATGGCTGTTCAGAAGTCCATATTTGACCTACTGAACCTATTTTTGCCCAAGAGTCCTTAAATACTAACTTAATATACATACTCATTGACTTCCTTTCTGATTCGCATTACTAGCCAAAAGTTACACAAAAGGGTTTTTTAAGTTTTTTTTTTTTTTACTTTGTACGTTATTTTTGGCCCAAGAGTCCTTAAACTCTAAATTACTATCCTTATTCATTGACTTCACCTCTGAAAAAAGTTTTTTTTTTTAACGTTATGGCTGTTCAGAAGTCCATATTTTATTTACTGAACATAGGTATTGCCCAAGAGTCCTTAAACACTAAATTACGATATGTACTCATTGACTTCCCTTCTGATTCCCATTACTAGCCAAAAGTTACACAAAAGGCTTTTTTAAGGTTCTTTTTTTTATACATTATGGCTGTACAGAAGTCCATATTTGACCTACTGAACATATTTTTGTCACAAGAGTCCTTAAACACTGACTTACTATACTTTTTTTTTAAGGTTCTTTTTTTTTTTTTTTTTCTGTTTTTGTATGTTATGGCTGTAAAGTAGACCATATTTGACCTACTGAACATATTTTTGGCACAAGAGTCCTTAAACACTGACTTACTATACATACTCTTTGGCTTCCCTTCTGATTCCTATTACTAGCCAAAAGTTACAC
>CM077200.1:20555375-20557875 GCA_039654625.1 Rhinogobio ventralis | reverse complement strand
TTTGCCCAAGAGTCCTTAAATACTAACTTAATATACATACTCATTGACTTCCTTTCTGATTCGCATTACTAGCCAAAAGTTACACAAAAGGGTTTTTTAAGTTTTTTTTTTTTTTACTTTGTACGTTATTTTTGGCCCAAGAGTCCTTAAACTCTAAATTACTATCCTTATTCATTGACTTCACCTCTGAAAAAAGTTTTTTTTTTTAACGTTATGGCTGTTCAGAAGTCCATATTTTATTTACTGAACATAGGTATTGCCCAAGAGACCTTAAACACTAAATTATTATACATACTCATTGACTTCCCTTCTGATTCCCATTACTAGCCCATTACTTTTTTTTTTTTACATGTTATGGCTTTGCAGAACTCCATATTTGAACTCCTGAAAATAGTTGCCCAAAGAGTCCTTAAACATTAGCTTACTATACATACTTATTGACTATTCGGCTAATTGGTCCACAAAAGGTTTTTTTTTAAAAATATTTTTCAAGGTGTTGTTTTTTATGACGTTATATCTATACAGGTCCAGATCTGACTATCTGAATATATGTCTGGCCATGGGGTCCACAAAAGTTTTTACTATATATTCTCAAAGTCTCCTTCTGAAGTTAAAGACTACAGCCATACAGCAGTCCATATTTGACCTTCGGAACATATTTTTGACAAAAGAGTCTTTGAATATTGACTCTCTATCCATACATATTGAATCCTTCTTATGTTATGTCAGCCATACAGTATTCCATATTTGACCCAAAGAACATATTTCTGGCCCAAGAGCATTCGATCATAAACTGTGGGAATATGTTCAGTGGGTCAAATATGGACTTCTGTTAGCCATAACATGAAAATAAAATAAAACCAAAAATAAAAAAAATATTTTGTGGAACTTTTGGACAGAAATGGGAATCAGAAGGGAAGTCAATGAGTATGTATAGTAAGTTAATGTTGTTAATATAGTAGGTCAATTATGGTCTTCTGGTCTTAATATGCATTAAATCTCTTAAATGTCGAAGTTCTTGTATGCAATTGCAATGCAGAAGCACTTAATCACTTCAATCACAACGAAATTTGTATGCAATGCAAAAGCACAAATCTCTTCAATGCACATCGAGTTCTTGCAGGCATTGCAATTCAAAAGCAGTAATATCTTCAATGCAGAACGAGTTCTTGTATGCAATTCAATGCAAAGCACTAATCTTTTCAATGCACAAAGATGTCGAAATGCATTGTAATGCAAAAGCACGAATGTCGAAATGCACAACAAGTTCTTGTATGCATTGCAGTGCAAAAGCACTAATCCTTCAATGCACAACTAGTCGTTGTACGCAATGCAATAAAAAAGCACTAATCTCTTCAATGCACAAATATTTCTTATATGCATTGCAATGCAAAAGCAGTAATCTCTTTAATGCACAAAGATTTCTTATATGCACTGTAATGCAAAAGCACTAATATATTAAATACACAACGAGTTATTGTATGCATTGCAATGCAAAAGCACTAATGTCTTTAATGCACAAAGATTTATTTTATGCATCGTAATGCAAAAGCAAATATGTCTTCAATGCACGAGTTAAAAAAAAAAAAGTTTTTTTTTTTAACGTTATGGCTGTTCAGAAGTCCATATTTTATTTACTGAACATAGGTATTGCCCAAGAGTCCTTAAACACTAAATTACGATATGTACTCATTGACTTCCCTTCTGATTCCCATTACTAGCCAAAAGTTACACAAAAGGCTTTTTTAAGGTTCTTTTTTTTATACATTATGGCTGTACAGAAGTCCATATTTGACCTACTGAACATATTTTTGTCACAAGAGTCCTTAAACACTGACTTACTATACTTTTTTTTTAAGGTTCTTTTTGTTTTTTTTTCTGTTTTTGTATGTTATGGCTGTAAAGTAGACCATATTTGACCTACTGAACATATTTTTGGCACAAGAGTCCTTAAACACTGACTTACTATACATACTCTTTGGCTTCCCTTCTGATTCCTATTACTAGCCAAAAGTTACACAAAAGGCTTTTTTAAGGTTCTTTTTTTTATACATTATGGCTGTACAGAAGTCCATATTTGACCTACTGAACATATTTTTGTCACAAGAGTCCTTAAACACTGACTTACTATACTTTTTTTTTAAGGTTCTTTTTTTTTTTTTTTTTCTGTTTTTGTATGTTATGGCTGTAAAGTAGACCATATTTGACCTACTGAACATATTTTTGACACAAGAGTCCTTAAACACTGACTTACTATACATACTCATTGACATCCCTTTTGATTCCCATTACTAACCAAAATTCAACAAAATGTTTTTTTTTTTTTTTTAAGTTTTTTTTTTTTTTACGTGTCATGGCTGTACAGACGTCCATATTTGACCTACAGAACATATTTTTGGCTTAAGAGTCCTTAAACACTGACACTATACATACTCATTGACTTCCCTTCTGAATTAAATTTATAGCCAAAAGGTCCACAAAATATTTTATTTATTTTTTA